>CAKNXH010062392.1:421366-638579 GCA_932178445.1 Andricus quercusramuli
CGGTCTAGTCTGGGACTGATCAACGCCAGAAGATTTTTCCACTCGGGCTGGTATATCGAAAATATTGCATTAAACTAACAACCCAACACTGTGTTATCAAGGACAGATATGATGCGAATAGAAGAAATCGCTTCCGTTCGAACCTTCCCCGTCCGCAAAACAGCTGTATTTGCAAACTTCGTGGTGAATTTGCTTTTCCGTGCAAACTATTACACGATCGAAAAAAATAGCTCCGTTATTTTTTTTTGTAGGGAAGCTGTTTTGAATCTAAGCATGTGACGTATTGCTAGTTTCAAGCAGAGGATGTCGAGTTATGTAGGCCTTTAAGTTAAACATTAGCAGTTACCCTTACCACATGGGTAAACACAGAAAAATACCTGAGATATCAGGGTGAAGATTAATATAATGTTTTCAAATATATTCATCAATACACCGAAAACAACTACCAACCTTTCGTACAAAAAACCTGATCGACAATACTACTAACAACTTGAGTTAATATCTTATGTTCTTAAAAAGTCATATTGTATTGTATTTGTTTCTAATTTAGAAAGTCCGTAGGATTTAATAGATTTCTAAGGAGCAAAGATATAAAGAAATGTATCATAATGAGGAGGATTGATCAGTGAAAGTACAAATCTGTAATTTTAATAACAGAAAAATTGAGGCTTTACAAATTGATCGATTAGAATCGACGACGATGGCTGGTTCACTTAGCATAACGTTAAACAGAATCAGAAAATGAGGATAAGGTTATTACCAGGGTAGCTACAAGTCAGGGAATTTTTGAATGGTCAGTGGAAGTCAGGGTAAGTCAGAAAACCCCGGAGCGTGTTAGCGAATTTTTGATAAAATGAAGGTAAGGTTTGTAGAACGAAGCATGACTGTTAGCCCTAAAATTTCTCAAGAAAAATTTGGAAATAATAGTATATTGTGTACCGAGGATAAAAAGACGTTTGCCTCTTTGGTGCACACGATACTTTACGTATCTTAGGTACGAATAACAAGTTTATAACGTTTGACATTTGAGGTTAGCTTGACGAGTTCTATAATCGTAGCGGATGATAGGGAATTATGATGAGAACGATTATGATCATCTGATGATCATAAGTGTACTCTGCACTAAGTCTCACATGCATATTCGCGGTTCGACCCCTGTTATATAAACGACTACTTGCAGAAATAAAAAGACGCTGATAAAACACACAAATCATGCCTACGTTACATTAGAATGTTTTCTTTTGAAATTATATTTTGAAATCTTATTCTTATTATGAAATACTGTCACTAATGCTGTGATAATTCACGCACAATAAAAGTCCTATTTCTGCTATTATAACTACTGTCTATTTCGATATGCCCAGCTAGGAATTAAACCGATAAATTGATTTAATTTTCCCCACAGATAAAAAGTGGAAGGATGATGAGGAATATTCTTCGTTATCAAAACGCTCCTGGGGTTAGAAGGTTTCTCAGATTTAAGCTCTCCTGAGAAAAAAGTGTCGTCTCTTCCTTCTATAAAATAGCAATCATAATTCTCCATTTGGTCATCAGTAATATTAGGACGATGAAATAGGTCAGCATAAAGAACAACGCCACTCGGCAATCGTACAAAAAAGCGATCGTCTGTAGGACCTCTTTCAGGTTTTTCAGGTTTTTCGAGTGGTCCCTCTAGGGTACCAGTAAAAACACCGCTACCTTTAATACATACAGAGACGAAGTCTCCTGAACGGACATCGAAACGATTATTAGAACCATTTAATCTGAACCATTCGCTAAAAACTGCGTCTAACACTGTAAAAAATAAAGAATTATGAAGGTTTTTAGTAGAAAAATAACTCTTAGCAGCTAAATACGATTTACTTTTATCTGTGATAATTGATTTAAGTATTTTATTATATACACGCTAGTGTACAAAATTAAGCTCAATAGTTGAAAATATGCATCAAACTGATGGAAGCTACGAATACAATAATCAAGGAAATTATCCAGAACCAGTTCTAATAAAAGCCAGTACCTACAGCAATAGTTGGACTAGCAATTAGGATCACTCTTACTGCTACCCAGAAACCTTTTCCCGACTATATCTTCAATTATCAGTGAGGCGATTTTTACGTGATTCTAAAGAACCAGTTCGGATTTCAGATACGAATTTAAGCATACACTTCTCTTTAACTGAACTCATAATTCTAGGTTTTCATAATAGAACAAATGGTAATTCATAACTTGTCTCGGCGATTATCCTCTATAATGGATCATTCTGTGAAAAATTCACACATATGAGCTCTTTTTTGTTCTTTTTTTGCCATGGATTGTTTTCATTCGACAACAAATAGAATATTATGCACCTAGGGGGAGAAGAGGTGCTTTTTCGACGAGTGTATGTTTCCAGTACAAGTCGTAGGCGTGCGCGTAGCGCGAGCCGGAGACGAGACGAATTCATTTTTTTAAATTTCCATAAATTTCCGGAAATTTATGCAAATTTTTGGTTATTTATATTAATTCCGCAGGTACATATGGTAACTTACCATAAATTACCTGAAATTCATTGTAAAAATTTCCATAAATTTCCCGAAATTTATGGAAATTTTCGATCATTTATGGTAATTTTACAGGTATATATGGTAACTTTCCATAAATAACCGCAAAATTTTATTATCTGCAACCAAATTTCCTCACAGTTTTTACCGTGAGTGGGCTGATAATCATAAAATGCGAGCCCATACATGCATAATTTTCATTATTCCTCTCTGACGTCACTTTTCACTCCCTAGAGAGTAAAAAGTAGAGCTTTAGCCCCGCTTCACAGGCATCGAAAAGGGCTGAAATCATGCATGTCTCATAAATAGTATATTACGACCCAAGGCCAGAAAGTTGGATTTCCGGGCGTGTGTGATATGAAGGCCGAGGTGAAGCCGAGGCCTCATATCACGCACGCCAGGCCATCCAATATTCCTGGCCGTGTGTCGTATACTACTTTTCTTCATCCTCGGCCGAAAGTACGTTTAATAATTAATGTAAATTAATAAAATGCGTTGTCGGCTGCTAGCTCGGGTGGTTTTTCTTTTGTGGCCTGCTTCAGCACGCGCTCCCGGCCACCTCGCGTATCGCAGCTGCTGCTCTCGGTCAGCTGAGCGGATGGCCGGATGCATGGGATTCGGTCGCCCGCCCGACTTTTGCAAAGCCGAGGCGGAGCTGAGGTTTTGCTGGTCGGGGCGGGTAACAATATACATATACATATACAGTACACATGAATATTTTCATCTGTTTCAAGCAAAAATAGTTAAATATAAATATGCGAAAATCCCGACCCTCCACAGAAAAAAAAAAGTCTTAAAGTTGGGTTGGTCTTGTTTTTATTTTTGCCTTAAATTAAGCCCAATACTAAATGAGAGCATGAATATCGTTTTAAAAGAAGGCCTTATCGGCTTGGAACTAAAATTAATCCATTGATATGGCTTCTTTGCAAATATTCATCTTGAAACAAGCCCCACTAGACTTATTAAGACAGCAAGATCTTCGCAGTTAAAAAGAAGACGATATTGAGGCTACCGTTTAGCCCTCTAGAAGCGAGATTCAAAAATCTAACGTCTTCTCGCAGTTGTGACAGGAGCAGGAAAATAGACGCCACGCCAAGCATGCGAAGTGCGTCAATTATAAGTTTTTATTAAGTGAAATTATATCTTATTTAACCTGCTATATTTATTAAACCTAATTTAACATATTCTCAACCATAGTCGAGGTTAGTACATCTCATCATATACTCTTGTTAATGTTATTCACCGCACAGTCATATAGTCGGGGTTCTCGTCTCGACACCTATAACCTATACAACTCTTTACATTATGATTGGATCGCAATTAGGTTATTTCACAGCAAATGAAACAAGAGTTTCGTATGTTTCAGTATTAAATGTAAATTTTTTTATAGTCTCATGATAAGAAACAAAATTATATACATATATTTATTATTGCTTTAGTCCTTCTATATTTTAGTATGCGATAACGCTTTCTTCAAGCCCACGTTTTGGCTTACGGCTAGTTTTAGACAGTATAGCAGTTACATTCAAGCCCACATTCTGGCTTGCGACTACTTTTCAGCCCATGCAACGTCTCAACTTTAGTTTCTCAATCGCTTTCATTTAAAGCCTTAATCCTATTCTAGTTTTTAGCAAATGCTGTCTTCTTTTTGTTACACCTTAAAACAAGCCCATATTTGGTATTGTATTAAGACTTTTTTTTTTCTGTGTCCCTCCGACAAGCGTAAATAGTTCGATTTCAAAAGATAGCATGCATTTTCTCCAAAAGAGCTTTAATTTTGAATCTTCAGATAAAGTGCATGGATAAAATATTTTTAAATCTTTGAAAATCACAAAAAATTGAGAGTTAGGTGACTTGGGAATTCCTTGAATTTCTCTAAATCTTCTGCAAGTTTCATGGAATCCTTTTAAAACATCATAAGTTTTTCAAATTCTTCGAAATTCCATTCAATTACTGAAATTAATATTAAGAAAAAGAAAAATTCCGCTTTATATTATATTATATACCATTAAGCCATTTCCCTTTCGGCGAGCCTCTAGGGGTAGGCGTGACACTACCCGATTCGGGTAGTGTTTCTAGGTGGATAGTTTCTTGTAGTAAATAACTACAAGTGTGGGCTCACCACACCCACGACCGCTAACAGCAACGCAGTAGTGTTATTCCGAAAGGTCACCCATCCAAGTACTAACCGCGCCCAACACTGCTTAACTTCAGTGATCTAACGGGAACTGGTGTTTCCAGTGTGGTATGGCCGTTGGCATATTCTTTTTAAATTCCCTTCGAATGCTTTAAATATCTTAAATATACTTGTTTCCACAATAAATGCATTAATTTCAAATTGCTAAGAGCAAACGTTTTTGTTGGAAACATTACTGAATTGTTTAAAAACTTCTTACAGATTATATGTGGGCATCCGCGAGAAAAGGGCCCTTATGGTCGGTACGAAGTTTCGTATTGGGGCATATAGCCAGATAAATTATCGGCATTTTAGGCTCAAAATGAACACTCTAAGTTGGAAAACGAGTCATCGGGGCATCTTTGAAGTTCGAAATATAAAAAACCATTTTTCGAGAAAATCCATTCTAAACTTGGCGAGCCATAAGGGCCCTTTTCATGCGGACGCCCACATATGTACAATTTCATGGAAATGAGGTAACAAAATCTGATTTTTTTCAAATTTGGTTAAGTGTGTCGCTTGGCATTGAATGTTTCAATTTTATACAGATTCCTTTTTCTAGGAGAATTTTGTTTTACTCATTAAGAGTGCATTTTATAAAAAACGTTCACTTCTGTCAATCTGATATTAAATCTTGAATTTGTTCTTTATATAAATCAAACCCGCAGGCAGATGAATATTGCTCCTCTGAAAGCTGAAATTTATTTTCTTTTATCATTTCTTTAAAAAAAAAATCGTGATCAGGATCAAATGAATTGTTTATTTAATTCCTTATTTTGCAACAAAATAGTGTTAACAACCAAATTACATAACCAAATGAGAATTATGTAAAGAATGGGAAAGTATTACATGAATCACGTAGATATTTACCAAGAAACAATAAGGGTTACCAAATTAAAAAAGAACTAGAGCCTTCTGTCTTTTTTCAAGAAAGTTAAAACTGAATAACAGTTAATTATCTAAACAATTGATGAATGCTTGAAACAAATGGCAGTCTTTCTATCAATGACCAATTGTGCAATGAAACATGAAAAGTACCTTTCGAAGAGTTAGTAGGAAAAAAAAATTATTTCAACAAATACAAATTATTTAAACATTTTAAAAATAGTTGAAAAATTCTTAAAAACATTTTACTTGTCGCGTGAAAATAATGTACGATGAAAAAAATAAGAACAGAGCTCATAAGTGTCAATTTTGCGCAAAATTATCCATTTTAGTTTTGTGGGGAATTTTTCGGGCTTCATAAGGATGCCGGGGCGTCAGATTGTAAATTAATTTAGCAAAAATTATTCACTGGAGACCTCCTAACGAAATAACATGAGCATTTTTTTTCTGAGAACAAAAATTTTCCCATGTTTATCTTATGGGACTTTTTGGGCCTTTGGTGTACACACATATGATTTTGGTTAACCCTACTTCACAGGCATCAAAGGAATTATTTTTAAAATGAATAATGTCGCGAGTCGATGCTGAACTGCGCAAAAACGAGAGTAAAAATACTGAGGTACCTTCTACGTACACAATATATTATTATTGAATTTTGACGCATCCATTCCATATGGCTTCGCCTTCTGTTTAGGCCATGTAAAGCGCCACGTTGCGTTTCCTCAGCGGTGACCAAGCGTGACGTGGCACTTTGCACCGCCTAAGCAGGACGTAGAGCAATATAAAATGAAACGGCCGATTCAAAATAATATTCTTGGTTCAAAATAATAAGATTGATTAAATTATTTCTTAAAGCTAGAAGGAATCCTATTGTTGTCGTATTGTAAGAGAAGTAAATATGAATATTATATGATATTAGGTCCACTTACTAGTCACATTGAAGGAAACCACGCAGACGATGAGTAGAATGAAGATATTCATTTTTTTCTATATATAGACGATTATAAACTACCAAAAACTGATTTTCATGAATTTTAAAAGAGTAACTGCTCAATCGAATTATTTTAAATTGAGTGAAACGCAAACGAATGCTGATTTCTTATCTCACAATTTTGTATGTCTGCTAGATTTATTACACATAGAACCTTCAGCACTATTTAACTTGAGAATTTGGTGATAACCTTCAATAAAATGTAGAGGTTATAATATGAAGTATCCTTTTTCGGTGTGAAATGTAATAAAATCGAATCAACCATTCGAAGCTTATCTTTCATGTATTAATACAGAGCCTTGCAAAATTTCACTTGGCCACTCAGATACAGTTTGAGAATATAGTGTCTGTTTGCAAAATAACTTCAAGCCCAAAATTTTTGATGTAAATTTCATTTTTTTTTTAATTTTAGCTCACAGAATTTCTAAAAAAGTTTTTGGTACAACATTTTCAATTAATCAAACTTTTTTTGTTACAAACATTGTTGAAATGAAAGTTACGTTTAGTGTGTGCGTGCGTGTGTACGGCTGATCATTCTTCAGCACAGTGGTTCACATTTGTGCTAAATTTAGGTGTTTAGGTCATATTTACAAGAGCTATTCAAAGCCGTTTTTTGATATGAAAGCGTTCCACAGCTCAAGTGGTTTGTGTCCGTGCTGATTTGAGGAGTTCTAAGCCAAACTTCTCAGACCCTCTTACAAGAGGGCTTGTAAGTTATTTTATGTGACTCCGGTGCATTAACGCGTTTTTATGCGACAGCGTAGAGTATCGTAATGTTGTACATTACGATACAGCGGAAGATCACTCTTCACATTACACTCCGCTGTATCGTAATGTACAAAATTACGATACTGTACGCTTTCACAACAAAACTTGTAAATGCACCGTCGACATATAATAGTATATTATGCGCCGAGGTGCATAATGAGGGTCTTTACGTGACAAGCGGCAATGCTCGCAGGACATTCGAAGCGGAGTCACATAAAATAATATATGCGCCAATGAGCATAATATACTATTATAGGATGTGCGTTTTTGACCACCTGCTTCTTTATTATTATGAAGCCAAATGCACATGCGCGATTTTCATCAGGTGATTTGATCAAATATTCATAGGTTTTTCTAGGATGTTTTTGAGGGATCTCAACGATACCATATTGCACAATCGTGTAAAGCAAATTTTATGTGGACATTTCAAGTGCATAATATAGCTCATAGAAGCCAGCCTCTCCGTAATAATTTATATTAAATCTTTTTGAAAGTCTAATTATTAAATATATAAATGTTTAGGCATGTAGTGTTCAATTGAAAATCAGTTTAGTAGGACTTGAGCGTTGGTCAGGAATATACTGCTCAAACGTTAGATGTAATGTAATACTGTAAACATTCTCAAGGGTACAATAATGGCCTCATTATTGTACTGTACAATAATGGGGCCATTATTGTACTGCTCCCACCACTATCCGCTATCCATTATTGTCTACGTATCATTGGAGCATTGAAGCAATACTTATCGTACATGACAAACCTACAGAAAGGGAGAGGTACAGAGCTGGGTCAGGGGAGGGGGGGGGGGGGGGGCGTGTATTTTTGAAATTTACCAATTTTGAAATTTTCTCAAAATTCAAGAATTTTGAAACTTCTTTGAAAATTTTAAGAATTTGAAAATTTTTGAAAATTATAGAATTTTTTACAATTTTTGAAAATTTAAGAAATTGATTGGGCTGAAGTTCGAGACGTCTACCGGTGACGGTTTCACTAATTTTTTCGAATTTTCAATTTTCAATTTTTCATAATTTTTTTTGCATATTACGGTAGTGCGATGTTCATAAAGGATATTGGCACTTTCGGTTTTTCGAAATTTGCTTTAAAAAAAAAATAAGAGCAAAAAAAGTTTTTTTCAACAAATGTCAATTTTTACCAACAAAAAAATAATTTCACTGCTTCTCTTCTATCCATTTCGATACACATTATCTACTAGATTTACACAAATAGTTCCACATTACTGTTTCATCATCACAAAAGTGTCAAATGGGGCAAAATGTGCCCCGAAAACCGTGTCAATTTACTTGTTGGTCGATTTTCTGGTAATATTAAGATTGTGCCCCATCTGTAAAGTTGATATTATTGAATATATCAACCTTTCGAAATGAAATCAAAAAAAAAATTCCAAAAAACGCGTGCGGACAAGGGTTTTATCGGGCAAAAAGTGCCCCGAAAACCGTGTCAATTTACTTGTTGGTCGATTTTCAGGTAATATTACGATTGCGCCCCATCTGTAAAGTTGATATTATCGAATGTTTCAACCTTTTGAAACGAAATCAAAGAAAAAATTCCAAAAAACGCGTGCGGACAAGGGTTTGATCGGGCAAAATGTGCCCCGAAAACCGTGTCAATTTACTTTTTGGTCGATTTTCAGGTAATATTACAATTGTGTCCCATCTGTAAAGTTGATATTATTGAATATATCAACCTTTCGAAATGAAATAAAAAAAAAATTCTAAAAAACTCGTGCGGACAAGGGTTTCATCGGGCAAAATGTGCCCCGAAAACCGTGTCAATTTACTTGTTGGTCGATTTTCAGGTAATATTACGATTGTGCCCCATCTGTAAAGTTGATACTATTGAATATATCAACCTTTCGAAATGAAATTAAAAAAAAATTCTAAAAAACTCGTGCGGACAAGGGTTTCATCGGGCAAAATGTGCCCCGAAAACCGTGTCAATTTACTTGTTGGTCGATTTTCAGGTGATATTACGATTGTGCCCCATCTGTAAAGTTGATATTATTGAATATATCAACCTTTCGAAATGAAATCAAAACAAAAATTCTAAAAAACTCGTGCGGACAAGGGTTTCATCCGGCAAAATGTGAAAGGTTGATATATTCAATAATATCAACTTTACAGATAGGGCACAATCGTAATATTACCTGAAAATCGACCAACAAGTAAATTGACACGGTTTTCGGGGCACTTTTTGCCCGATAAAACCCTTGTCCGCACGCGTTTTTTGGAATTTTTTTTTTATTTCATTTCGAAAGGTTGATATATTCAATAATATCAACTTTCTAGATGGGGCACAATCGTAATATTACCTGAAAATCGACCAACAAGTAAATTGACACGGTTTTCGGGGCACATTTTGCCCCATTTGACACTTTTGTGATGATGAAACAGTAATGTGGAACTTTTTGTGTAAATCTAGTAGATAATGTGTATCGAAATGGAAAGAAGAGAAGCAGTGAAATTATTTTTTTGTTGGTAAAAATTGACATTTGTTGAAAAAAACTTTTTTTTGCTCTAATTTTTTTTTTGTTGCAAATTTCGAAAAACCGAAAATGCCAATATCCTTTAGGAACATCCCACTACCGTAATATGCAAAAAAAATTATGAAAAATTGAAAATTGAAAATTCGAAAAAATTAGTGAAACCGTCACCGGTAGACGTCTCGAAGTTCAGCCCAATAAGAAATTGTGGAAATTTTCGAAGGTTTTGAAATTTTTTGAAAATTTTGGATATTTTTGAAAATTTTGGAAACTTAAGAAATTATTAGAAATTTTTGAAAGTTTCAGATATTTTCAAAAATTATTTAAATGAAATTTTATATTTAATTCATAATAATCATAATATGTATAATGCTATGTATAATATTAATGATATTCTAGAAAATGAAATATTATTATAAATGATTTATTTAATTTATTTTGATTATTTATTGGTTGCGTGAATAAATAATAAACAATCATTATGTCGTAGCCTAATCGCAAGTAAAATCATACAAACTTTATTTTTTCCAATGATTTATTCACATATCAAGCACTTTCATTGTTTAACAAATTGTTCATGTTTTATTGAAATAAATATTAGGATATACTGAATTGAAATTCATATCCGACCAAAATGGAAAAAAATTTAACTTCTAGATGGCCGAGGTGTTAAGGCGACGGGACAAAGTTACAACAATATAATATTAAGTTACATCAGAAGTTCGACACCCGGCTAAAGAGACAAGAGATTTGCGGAAACTCATTTCTTCATTTTTTCGTGTACAAAAACTTTTTTTATATTTTTAATTAACTACAAAATCTATATATTGAACTTCTATGGCATAAAAAATAATTATTTAATTTAATTGTTCATTATTTTTTATCAAAATAGCCGATCTGTCTAGAAACTAGTCGATCCGAGCGTTACATCCCAGTCTAGCCACTGGACAGACAGCCTGTGGCGCGCCAATGTCGACTCAAGGCGGACTAGGCAGAAACAGTAAAGCGCCACGAAATTTTTCCACACGGGAACTGGCAAATCATGCCCTTGGTGTATAAAGTATAATGTGCACCATGGAACTACGTTGGTCATTACGCCTTGTATGTTCTGCAATACTCCTCTCCGCCTCGCGCTTCGCGCTGGTCTACGACTTGTATTGCAAACTCACACGCGTCGTATAATAACCGACTTAAGTTCCTTTGCGCACAATGTACTATTATTTCAGGATTCATGATCGTTCTTTGCAGCGGACCCAAAAAACTTATTTTACTACATTAGTTAGAGTTGCAGTTTTGTGAGATGATGCAACTTTTCCAGAGCATGTAATAAGACAAGGACAGAAGATGTAACCCTTTTTTGTCTACAAATTTGATTTATTGCTTTTTTATAGTATATATATTCGATCAAAAATTATCGTGTTTATTTAAGGCAGAAATAACTTATACAAAAACATTCTTCTGCAGTCTAGAACCTTTCAGAATTTTAAGACAAAGACGGAGATATATTAGTAGATAATGCGAGTAAATGATTCCTGAATATAAAGCGTATTTTCGAATTCTGCGTGCAAAACTTCAAGAATATTTATGATTTTAATAATGCATTACATTTCACGTTGCAAAAATGTAAGTCTCAGACGTGTTCAGAAGTGTTTATTATAATTTGGAACCTTCTATAACACTGCGACAAAGAAGGTAAAATGAAAAAAAATTAAAAGAAAAGAATATTCGTAGTCAATCAAATAGCGTGGGTGATTAAGGCATCTGCAGAAAGAAAGCATTTCTTATGGTTGGTCATATACTTAGGATTCTTAATCTTAGGCACTTTTGTCTTATTAGATATATCCAATGTACCGACACACAGTGGGCCAGAGTCAAACTTTTTTGATGAACAAGTTGGTGCTTTTTTTGAAATTAATCACGCAGAAATTTTTGAAGACGCTGATCACGAAAATACACCCTATATGCTTCGAGAAGTGGACAAAAGAAAAGTTTACTATAGATTTGTCACGCGCGCCGAATAGATCCGAACGCAGACGTGCGTTATGGACGTAGTCAGCGCGTGAGCGACTTCACTTGATGTCTTCTTGCAAAAAAAGGTGGAAAGAAGTGAAAGCTCTGATCATGCGAACTGATTTCGCATACTTTTTCGCACATGAAAAAATTGAAGACTGCGCCGGACAACTCAATCTTTTACTTTTTTTTGTATTGTATGTAAAAACGAGAATTTGAAGCAGTCTCATTCACGGAGCATTCACGTTAACTTGAAATATGAAATAGTTGTTGTCAGGCATAAGTAAACTTTGTACATATCTCCAGAATCACCCTCCATTTCGCAGATTTATTTTCCAGCAATTATTAGCTGATATATTCGTATTCACTTCAGGCGCACGATAGTCGATATATATGTTCTAGTCGCGCGCGTTCCTCGGCAAGGTAAGCTTTGAGCGTGCAACCGCCGTTGAATATTCGATGAAACCATCTGCTGTTCCAGATTTGAATGCACTAACACCATCCTCATAAAATTTTGTAGTAGTTTACCTCGAATGATAACTTTCGATTTTGGGGGTTTGTCGAGGAATTTCGGATTCTGGCCTACTTTGCGACATGATGTAAGCTATCTGCATTACCAAGAATACATAATTACGCATCAGATCACATCTACTTCATGACAATGGCAAGTTGGGAAGAGTGTTGGTGCCAAAAAGAAACGGTGACGATAGAAGTACTTTCTGCGCAAGACAACACCTAACCTTAGCTAAGATCTCAAAAACAGCTGTCAGCGGATGCCAGCGGCTATCAGGAGTTCATGGTATTTTGACTAATCGAAGGGAGATATGTCAGGTCAAGCAACAAATTATTTATCTTTCCATTATCGTATATGTTACTTTTTCCCCGCGGCAATTTTGATATCGCTTTACCCTACTACAATATTTCATACAATTACAAATGTCTCAGTCAATTCAAACAAAAATTGTATATCAGTTCCTTCTTAATATAAATAGGTCATTCATTATTGGATTAAACATAAACCTGAGGAGGCCCCACGTTAAGTGGGCGCAACGTCGTTGTCTATAGCGTTGTTGAATACACTGATCAGTAAACCAAAAACAACCAACATCGTCGTTTACTACAAAACCTGGACGAAAACCCTACCAACCATTTAGTTAATATCTCTTGTTATTAGGAAGTAGTATTGTATTGTACTTGTATCAATTGCAGAAAGTTCTTAGGGCTAAATCGATTTCTAAGGAACAGGATTATACAAAATATGCAATAATTAAAAGCATTCATCGGTGGAAGTAAAAATATTCAATGTTAATAAAGGAAAAACTGAGGCTATACAAATTGATTGATTAGAATCTACGAGGATAGGTGGTTTACTTAGATTATCGTTATATGGAATTAGAAAATAAGGATAAGGTAATTATCAGGGTAGTTATTATTATTATTATTAGTTCTGGGTTGAGACCTTAGCAGCCCCTGACGCTTGAGTAATCCCGTTGCGTCCCCTTGTGAGCCTAATCATGACCCCATAACACTCTCAATAGGGAGAGGACCGCAGCCACGCTATTGGCTGATATCTGCAACACACTGATAAAATAATTACCTGTGAGTGTTAGACGTTTCTCCACAACCGCAGGGCAGTAGCAAAAGATTTGAGTGGATGTCTCACTATCCTTTCCGCAGAGACGACAGAGGGGACATTCTACAAGCCCTATCTTATGTCTGTGATATCCTAACTTCCCATGTCCTATGTGACATCACCCTTAGTCGTTGTTAGATTCCTGTTGGCCAACATGTGGCACGTCCATTCCACGACTGCAATAGGCACACCATGTGTAATCATGGCCGCCCTGATCACCTCTCCAGAGGTATTATTGAAGGCCCCTTCGATGTCCATAAACCTTACAATCGAAAGGCCTTTTTTCTTCAGTTAACCTTCACTTAGTTTCACTGCTCCGATTAGGGCCGTCTCTGTCGAGTGGCCAGCCCTATAGGCGTGTTGCTCCTTGTGGAGCGGTCTGCTTGACAAGACCTTATCGCGGATATATCTATCCACAAGTCTTTCCACTGTTTTTAATAGGAAAGAAGTTAGGCTGATGGGCCGGAAATCCTTGGGTTAAGTATAACCGATCCTACCTGCCTTCGGAATGAAGAATACTCTCGTACCCCTCCAGGCCGTCGGGACATATCCCGGCGTCAAACTAGCCCTAGCAAGTTTCACTAGCGGCCCTATGATGATCTTTCCAGCCCTCTGTAAGAGGGCTGGATATATGCCATCAGGGCCAGGAGACCTGTAAGGACTAAAGGATTTCAGGGCCCACCTGAACCTGGCAGGGGTGACAATCTCGTTGGCAAGCCGTCGTTTGGGGCCCAATTGGGCCACAGGTGACTTTGCCTGCCTCTGAGTTGCCGTTCCCCCTTCTCCAGACCTCGGAAAGCTTGGAAAATGTGCCCTGATCAGATGGGCCAAGGTCTCCCCGTCGGACTCTGAGTATCCCCCTCCGAGCAATTCCAAAGTTCCGAGAATAGCGTCCAGATTTCGAGAAAGCAGCCATCCAGTCTAGCCGCCTCAGCTCCCTTCTCGATGTTTGTTCAAAAGTTGGTCCAGCTCTCCTGCTTTGCCTTAAGTATTGCACCTCTGTATTCGTCCCTCATCGTTGTGAATGACGTCCATAGTTCCTTCGTTTTGCCAATACTGGCACGTCTGAACCTCTCTCTGGTTACACTATATACTATGTTATATTATACTATGTAAACTTACTAGCAACGTTAAGGAAAACCACGCAGGCAAAGATTTGAATGAACAAATTAATTTTTTTGTTCATACAGAGACTATTATTGAGAATTGGAAACAGATTTCAAATAATTTTATATGGAGTAAACTGCGCAATTGAATTACTTTGAATCGAATGAAACGCAAATGCCTGCTGATTTCTTATTTCATAATTTTTAATATCTACTAGATTTATTACACATAAGATCTTCAGAAAATTTTTGTTTTAAGCTTTTCGACGGATATTGAATTTTTTCCAAACTCAAGGTTATAAAATTTGTGAAAAGGTTTTTGAGGAACAGTTTTGAACAATTACTCAAGCTTTTATGTTCCAAACATTCTTATAATTGAAGCATACCTTTTTGGTCCCTATCGCGTCTCCACACCTGTCTGTAAACTATATTTTCGTTGGAGTATAATGTTTGAACGTTTGAACTACGTTAGTTTTAAATTGCAGGGGATTGCAGTGTTCACTCAGGCGTTACAAAACAGGAACGTTGCGGTAATGCGCTGTACCCTAACGTCCTCGGACGCCTAAAGCCAACTGAAACCGATGGAACCGACGGATTATTTCGTACGATCGAATGAGCCTGTAGCACTGCATCCATTTGACCTTGGCAACAGTGCCATCTGACATGAGAATATATATTGCGAAGTAGTATCCTAAAGTTATTGGAGCTATGTTAAGAAAAAAGAACTGTGAATATAAATTAATTTCATTCAAAAAGGTTATATTATGATTTAAAATTAATTATTTACTATAAGATTTCTTGTTAATATTTAATTGAAATTAAAAATTTCTTCTGCATTAGCGAAGCTGTCAAAGCTACCCAGTAGACTCTACGATTCGACAAAGAAGACAAAAAGGAACAAGTCTTCGATAGACAGAGAGAGTACGATCGTTTCGAAACGAAAAGTTTGACCTGACATTGAAACACAATCGGATCGTTTATGTCTATCCCATGATAAAAAGAGAGGTCCGATCAACTTCAAGCATCGGGGTCCCACTGTAGTGTTTTATAACCTCTGACTGTCAAGTGTTGACGACATTCATGCTAACAATTGTCGTAAGTGATGTGAAAAATATTTCTCTTTCGATATGCACTGTTTTTTTCTACGGTACAACCTATAAAGTTAAGTAAGTTTTATCGGAGTGATTCAAGTCCATCATAACCTTGGAAGAATGGACGCAAATAGGGTCCTACAAATTCTGTCCCTATTTGCGACCGAAGAATTCATTATCACGTGGACGCTAAATGGTAAAAGTGCTAGTTTGCGTCTGGTCGCAAATAGGGGCACCCACGTGGACGCAAATACATCCAAAAACGAATCAAGCGGTCACAACGACGCACAATGACATCTTTGCGTGATTTTTTAATTTTCCAGTGCAATTCGTAGCAATTTGTCCAAACAAAATTTTTTTTTCCATGGAATAATCTTTGTTCTTAGATCAGTAGTAGTTTTTTAGCGAATCGGAATGGATGACACTTGTTTATTGGTCTTAAATTCTTCCGTAACCCTTACACGGGCGCTAATAGGTGCATTTTCCTTACAAATATGTAATTCGAATGAAAGAAAAACTAAGTCTATCCAAATTGATGGATCAGAATCTACGACGATATTTGGTTTACTTAGGGTATCGTCATAGAGAATGAGAAAATAAGGATATGGTCATTAAAGAGGGTAGCTATAAGTCAAGAAATTTTGAAATGGTCAGTGAAACACTGGAAATCCCTGCAAACCCCTAAAAACTCTGAAAGTGTCAGAAAATTTCCAATAAACTGAAGTTGAAGTTTATAGAACCAATAAGGTGAGGTCGCGAGATGTACATCGTTGATCTGACTGGGGCTTTATATGCTAAAAGAACTTTAAAATCCACTAGGGGCCTATTTTTTCTTTTGATCCAATGGGCATTAGTTTCCGAGATATCGACGTTTAAGTATTTACGCTCGAGCATTCGACTCGCCACTATAAAGCTCGGACCTGGAGCTTGGTGTTTATGCATGTTCCGGTTACAGTAGCGAGTCGAGCGCTCAAGCGTGAATACTAAAACTTCGATATCTCGGAAACTAAGGCCCATTGGATCGAAAGAAAAAATATTCCCCTAGTGTATTTTGATGTACTTTTCACCTTCAAAACCTCAGTATAATCGGCGATATAAATTTAGCGACCTCTCTTTGTAAGTGTAACTATTGGCACTAACAGTATTAAGGAAAAATTGAGAAATGGCCAATTTTTAGTATCAAAATTATAGTTTAAAAGGTTGTTTTCACATCAGAAAGAGAAATTTTTTCAATAATCAGGTAAAACTAAGAATTGGTCAGGGAAATTTCAGGAGATTTTGAAGTTGGGATTTTGTAGCAACGCTGAATTATACATGTGTGATAGCGTTATGTGTACGTCGCGCCCACTTAGGAACATAACGTGCCCAATGGGGAGTTAAATTTCCCCACATAACAAATATGCTATCAAACCCAGGGATAATCTTTGTTAACAAACCGCTGGTGGCTTCAATAGGTTTCTGCTTCGTAAGGATTCCTGATATAAAAGTATTTTGTCGTCCTTCTACAAAAAAGCAATCTTTTGGCAATTTGGCATCCTCAGTTATACCAGTTTTGACCAGGTTCGCATGAAAAACAACGTTGTTCGGCAATCGTACAAACATTTTATCATCTGTAGAAACTGTTGCAGGTGCATTATTTCCATCAGGTGAACCCACTAGAGTTCCAGTGTAAACACCAGTACCTTTAATATACACAGAAACATAGTCTCCTGCACGAACATCAAAAAATTGTTGTTGACGATTATAACGACGTAATCTTAACCATTCACGGAACCATTCGTGCAACACTGCATCTAGCACTGTAAAAAATAGAGAATTGTAAAGCTTTCTTCATTGGAAAAATAGCTCTTAGTTGCTAGATACGATACAATAGAAAACAGAACTATATTAAAAACAGGCAGGGCCACCAAGCGATTTCTGTTAGATTTGAAGGCATGCCAAAACCTGATGCAACTAACGCGCTGAGAGTGCTACTCTCGAGGTGTTTGTCACGCTTGATTGAGCAACGCATCCTGCGCTCCCCCCATCACGAAACCGCCGCGGAATCAATGTTCGGAACGCAGTAAATATGTACTTATTAGGTCTAAGTTCCGATATGATAAAGAATATTTTTGTACAGTGGGAAGCTGAAAATGCATATTCCAATAAGAAGCATATTTTTATTGACTAAGAAACATATATTTCTTAAAATAAAGTTTTAATATTGAGCCTGCTCTCGACATTTCTCGCCAACAGCATATATTTTTTAAGGGGTTTATTACTCCTGCAATCTGGAGTACACTCTCTCTGCAATCATATGCAATCTCATGCAATCCCATGCAATCTTCTGCAATCCAAACCTTATAATTCCTCTTTACGAAAAAATATTATAGAAAATTCAGTATAGGTATATGATGATTTTATTATGATGAATTTCTGATCATTTTTTCGTGATTCTCGAAGGATAAGTGAGGATCTGATTGCAATAAAGGAACGAGCGCTCGAAAATGCTAAAAAGTATTGTCCAAGCGTCTCGTGATATCCTCATTTTAACGTTCGAAAATTTTAATTTTTAAGAATACGCGTTTATATAGAATGACAGGTTTTAACTTTTTTCTTCTTGAAATCTTTTTCTGATATGCAAATTTTCAGTAATCCAGAGAGGAATTCATTCCTTACTATTCAGGTGAGATTTCTGGAAATTTACAGATCGATTCAATGAAAACTGACGGAATTAGGTATTTTATAAGAAGGCATTCTGTGCCGTCAACAGCATGGAGTTCTATCAAGTAGCGTACTTGTCGTTGGTGGCATCGTATGGTTTCTTATTAAATACCTAATTTCGTCGATTCTCAGAGAATCCATCTAAAAAATTTTCAGAATTTTTCCCTGAATAGTGAGAAAAAAATAACTTACTGGATGTTTTTTCAGCTTTGAAGTTTCCAGGATACTTTTTGGCGGTGAAACTAAAACAATATGATTACCGACCTATCATAATTTTTAATTTATTATAGTTAAGCAATAAAAAGTTAATTTTTTAATCATTTCGTGAACATCACTGGAATATGCTGCAAGTGTTAATCAAATTTTGAACGATTTCAATTATATTTCGCTGACGTATGACGATTTATGTTTTGAAAAGTTATTGAATTTAAGGAAGTTTTTTTTCTCACTTTTACAATTTTATTATTGAAAATATTCACCGGAAAAAAAAAACTTTAAATAGAACAAAGTTCCACTCTTTCATTCTAGATCAGCTCATATTTAGAATTTTTTTTCACTTTTATACTTAGATATCACGAGATGCTTGGACAATAGTATTTCGCGTTTTCGAGAGCTCGTCCTCTTATTGCATCCGGGCCATTAATTGTGGACAATCATTATGAGAGGTTCGGTATGGAAATTAAAAATGTTTAAATATTGAAAAAATTGATGCAGACATTTTTTGATCATTTTCAAACATGACGAAAACTTCTAAGGGAATCCAAACAGTCCCGAGTAAAAATTCTCCGACTTTGTTTTAACTTGAATTGCCCCCAATCAAGACATGCTGAAGTCCAAAATTTCGACTCCAGCATGTCTTCTTATTGAGACGGAGCCAGACTTCAATGTATGTCTTGGACACAGGTTTCTATGTCTTAAAGACATATATTTATATCTTGAGTCGAATTTTTATGACTTCAAGTCGAGCGGTTTATGACTTCGAGTATGTACCTGCCCCGAAAAAAGGGTCATTCTGACTGTCATAAAAGTTAATCTTTATTAATAATTATAATAATTTGGATATTTTTACACTATATGTGTATTGAATCAATTAACTTATGGATTTTCATTTGTATTATACTTGTTTGACGACGATACCGAAAATATTGTTTGTTTTTACGTATTTCTAATCGCTTAGGAGATCCGTGTAGAAAATTACAATTTTAATTTTTGTGAAGAAAATTGTTCAGGGTTATACTCGTTCAGACCCACAGATTCTGAATTTTTAAATTAAAAATAACTAATTTAATGTTCACATCTTTTTCATTAATTAATTTTAATCCTTCGCATCTGTTAACAGTCTCATTCGAGGCCTCATTTCTGAGTCGAAAAGGTTCGTCTTCAGACAAGTTTCGCCGACTTGAAATCACCATGCTGAAACCATAAAAGTAAGAAATTGTCTTATGTCGAACTCAAGTCGAAGCATTTTCACTCGGGGTAACATAAGGCAACAAAAATTGTTCCAAATTTTGAACCTTTTTTGAAATTAATGTTTTTTGTTTAAAATAACCGATTTCTGCTGAAAACGCTACCATTACCATGACTATACTAAGAATACCTATTTCCGGTGTAAAAAGTGAACATAACCTAAAATGGTTGAAAAGTTGTGAATCTTCTTCAAAATATAGTTTCTTTATTGAAAATACCAATCTCTGACAAAAAGATGAACAAAATCCCAAATTGTTCATAGATTCTAAATCTTTTCAAAAACTTTGAGGATTTTTGTTTGAGAATTCCAATTTTCGATGTGATACGACAAACTTAACCTAAAATTGTTCAAAGATTACGAATATTCTTTGAGATCTGATGATTTTTTAATACAAGTTTTAATTTCCGACGAAAAACACTAAGGCAATCTAAACTCGTTTAAGCTTGTGAATTTTTAATATCATCCTCTGTTTTAAAATACAAATTTTAGGTGAAATCACATTCTAATGACCGAAAGTTTCTGCCTATGTGTTCTTCACAACCATATGAATAAAATCATATTTTTGAAAAGTCTCCTAATAAAGAAACTTAAAAAAATTATAGAATGACAAAAAAGTGATGAAAAATTGAAATAAGTCAGCTAAAAAATAACAGAGTATTTTATGAAAAAATATTTGAAAACTGAATAATAAGAAAACATTATAAATTTGAGAAACTCCCTGTTTACGTGTTCTTCCCTATTGCATAAATAAAAACTTATCTTTAAAAAGTCCCTTGGTTAACTTAAGAAAATAAAAATCAACCAAATAGTTTATGAAAAATGAAAAAAAGAAAATGTTACGAAGAATGAACTAAAAGTTTAAAAATTTAGAAAAACTCTTGATCTAAGTGAGCGTGAAAATTGTAAAAATAATAAAAACATATTTTCAAATAGACTGTTCAAAAAAGAACTTTCAAAGATACATTGAAAAATTTGGAAATAATAAAGCTAAAGACTCCCAAATTTTGACAATGACATAACAGAAGTGAATTTATTTAAAAAATATATATTGAAAAAAATAATAAACAAATCAATTACCAAGCGAAAATCTTCGAAATTAAAAAAATGTAACAACATCGGGGAAGTTTCCTCCTTCTATCCCTTTCATATATTCTTTGTAAACGTTCCCGGTATGGCTATATTTTCCAATTCGGAAAATTTTCGATGGGTGAGTTTTCAGCTTTATTATTTACAATTTTTTAAATTGATTTTCAAAATATTTTCCAATCAATAGTCTTTTTGAAAATACTTTTTTATTTATATAATTGTAGAGAACACAAAGACCGCTAGCTTTTTACCATTTTTTTAGTTATTTAAAAATTTTGTAAGGTATTCAATTTCAAAAATTTTGTTAAATATGTTTTTATTTATATAATTGGGAAGAACACAAAGACCACTATCTTTTTTAAATTTTTTAGATATTTTCAAATTTTGTGTTATATAATAGTATATTGTTTACCCAGAAGGAAAACTCAGGCTTTTTACTCGAACGCGTGTTTGCAAACACGCGAGAGGAAAAAGACATTTTCCTCCTTGGTGCACACCATACTTTATGTAACAAAGGTATGATTCACAAGTTTATCACGCCTGAAAGTTAAGGTAACGTTTACCCGGCCATAATTGTACACGGGCCACAGAGAATGCGCATGTGCGGAGGAGGATCAGAATCAGAATTTTCCCCCGCGCATGCGCATTCGGTGTCGCTCCTCCTGTAGTGTAAACCGCTACTTTCAGAACTAAAAAGGCACCGATAAAACACGTAAATCATGCCTGAGTTATATAAAAACTTGTATTTAATATTGACGCCCCCATTAAATACTGCAACGCGTTGACATGACGTGGCGCTCGGCACCGCGTAAGCATGAGGTGGAACAGTATGGAATGGAAGCGTCGATCTAAAGAAATCATTTTTTTGTTTGAAAATAATAGGATCGAATACATTATTTCTCAACGCTAGAGGGAATTCTTTTGTTCTGGGATTTTGTAGAAATGATACATTCCTTATAATTATAAACATTGTATTATGTCACATAAACTTACTAGTAATGTGGAGGGAAACCACACAGACAAAGAGTTGAATAAACAAGTTCATTTTTTTCTATGAAGAGACGATTGTGGAGAATTGGAAACTTATTATGAAGAGTTTTATAAGGACTAAACTACGTAATTGAATTAACTTAAATCGAGTGGAAGGAAAACGACTGCCGATTTCTTATCTCAAAATTGTTCATATCTGCTAGATTTATTACACGCAGAACCTTCAGATCCATTTAATTTTATCATTCGTTCATCACCTTGACTAAAATGTAGAGGTTATAATATGAAGTATCTTTTTTCGCTGAAAAAAAATAAATAAAATCGAATCAGCTTCTTGAAGCTCACCTTCCATGTACTGTTCAAAAGCCTTGAAGAATTCGACTTGGCTTTGTCGTCACAAACGTTCTTAGAAGTGAAAAAAATGTTAAAAACGTTCGAAAAGATTTAGATTTCAATTTGAATTTGAATTCTTGATTTAAAATTCTTTTATACTGTAATGAATATTAAAATGTGTAAACAGTTCTTTGAGTACAGGGTGGACTTAGGGTTCCTTCTTATTGTCTGAACAAAAGCTAAGATTTTTTCCTTCAAATGTGTTCACGTTAAAATAAAAGTGGGACGAAAAAAATATCTGTGAACAAATTGATATTCAAAACCGATTTCTCAAACAATTTAACCTTTCTAAAAATTTAAGCTAATAAATTTTACATACATACATATACCATGGCCGGTTTTGAAGGAAGTTTATTTTTTATTCTTTTAATAATTAACGAAAAAAAAAATCTTTTTTATAAGTGTACCGGTTTTCGAGATATATTTGGATTCCATTCGAAATATCTTGAATCAATGAAGCAACTATCCAGAAATGTTGTCCAATAGCTTAGCAGTTGTTAACAAATTCAATAAATTTTTTTATAAACATATAAGAGACTGAAAATAAGGATTGGCAGTGATTGATCAGCTAATTCGCACTAAATTAAACAAATTGATAAGCAAAAACCGTTTTTCAATTATATTCATGGCAGATAATAAATAATTCGTTAGTTTATGAACACATATTATTAACAATTATCCACAGCAGGTATGTATGATGAAATGAATAGTTTTTTTTGCTGAATCGGTCAAAAATTATACAAAAATGTCACTTATCGAATTTAGTCCACCAACAACAACTGTCTGGTTATTTTTGGAGGTAAAAACTTGGTTTTATTCAGCGTAGTCAAGCGTAAACTGACTTATTTCTAGACCTTCAAAGAGCTCATATGACAACCAACAGATTTCATTATTAACACCTATTGTTTGTACAAATCTGTATCTTTTTAGTTGTTTAAAAAAATTCGTTTCTTTGAGGTATTAATGTCCTTTCATTCAGTAATGGCTATGTGCTATTGATCGATAACAATCGTTAATGGTATGAAGAAACATAATTAACAAATACATTTTTCAGATATTTCTAAAGGTGAAAACTTGGTTTTCTCAACGACACCAACTGTTAATAACTAATTCTTAAACTCTTTTTTTCAAATCCTCGATAACGATGCACTATGCGTATTGTCTTCAATAATTTTATAGACCAAAATGTTCGTGTTTCTCGTTTATGATCGGTTACGTTAATTTTAAGCATCCAAGAGAAAAACAGATTTTTTTATTTACAAATATATCAGAGAGCAACAATTTGTCCATAAGATCCTTGAAGACGATGACAAAAGTGAGTGTTATTGATAATAACGGATGGTTGCTTTAAAAAAAAACATTTTTCGCCTTCAGAAATAACTGAAAAATGTATTTCTTAATCGAATTTGGTTAAAAACTTGTCAATTTTTGTAGGTCGATAGTACAGAGACACACATTGCTAAATAACAGGCCTCTAGTACATTAGAGAAATGAAAATTTTGTTCTAAAAAAATGTCTATGATGATGAAAATTTGTTCAAACAATTATCGTTAACAATAAAGATGGTTGGTTGTCATAGGAGCTTCCTCAATCTCTATAAAAATAAGTTATTTACACTTAATTAAGTTCGAAAGAATTTAAAGAATTATTAAAGATTTCAAAGGATTTTTATCGGATGATCTTAAATCATTTCAGCGGATTTCAACGGATTCAAAAATATTCTAAAGATTCGACAATATTTATATAAATTGCACAGAATTTCTTGAGAATTAATGTTTTTTGTTAGATTCTAAAGATTCGAGAATAATTTCAAATATTTGGGTTAATATACGGTTTTAATGAATGTCCTTGAATTAAAAAAAAATTTAATTGGATTCCTACACAATCCTTCTAAATCATCAGAAATTCTAGCAAATTCTTTAAAACTCTATAAAATTTTTTTGATTCCTTAAAATAATTAAAATCCTTGGAAATTCCTTGAAATTTTGTAATCTATCGAAAATTACGTGGAATCCTCGAGAAATTCCTGAATATCTTTTAAAATATCCTAAAATCTTTCGAATCCATTAAAATTCCTTCAAATTCCTTCAAATTCTTGAAATCTATTTAAAATATTTGCAAATATTTTCAAATTGTTCAAATCCTTCAAAATCCCTCAATCCTTGTGAATTAATTCTTTGAAATCCATTACAAGATTATAAAATCCATTCAAATTGCATGAAATCTGATATTCCTTGAAATCTATTGAAATATTTGAATACTGAATATTTGAATTGAATATTTGAAAACATATTTGAAAACATTTTGAATTGGAAGGGATCTCAACCCGTGTGGAAAAATTTCGTGGCAGTCTTATGTAGAGAGATCGGCTGGCTAGTTCGAATCTAGACCGTCTACTTAAGACGGTGTGACGAGGTGTTGGCCTTGACCCTCTCAGACGGACTCGATTGAAAAATTTTCAAAGTGTCGTCGAAACGATCTGACTTGGCCCCTCTCAGACGGACTTGATTAAAAATGTCTACTTCGTGGCTGTCTTAAGTAGAGAGATCGGCTGGCTAGACCGAATCTAGACCGTCTAGTTAAGACGGTCTGACAGGGTGTTGCTCTTGGCCCTCTCAGACGGTCTCGATTGAAAATATCTAAGTGCTATCGTGACGGTCTGGTATGATCCTCAGCAGACGGACATGATTAAAAAAACTTTGAAGTAATTCAAAGTGTGCAGGATCGTTTTCTGTTGACGTCATTGACACTTATCTGTGGCGAGTACAACTTTTTTCCTGTATTTTTTTTTTAAGAAAAAATTGTAAGTTCCATCTTTATGCACAATTGTGAATGTTCAAAAAAAATTACATTTTATGTCAATCTTAACGTTGTAAAATGGTCTGAAACATCTAAAAACCAAACCTTACACAGAAGTTTGAAAAAATTTGTTATTGAAAAATTGTCAAAGTTCACGATCAAATTTCTAAGTTCCGTCATTAAAAATTTAAAATGTTCATAAAAAATCACATTTCCTGTCATTGTAGAAAGTTGTAAAGTAGTCTAAAACACGAAAAAACGAAATATTACACGAAAAAAAAATTGTAATCGATATAAATTATTTATTTAAAAATTATATTATTTATATTCCTGTCAACAGTTCGTATATTTTACATTTGCATAACGTCACATAATAATAAATATTCAATTAGGAAAAGAGATTTTAAAATTTGGTGTTTTAACTTTTTTGAGCTGTAGCTTATGAGGATGGCTTTTTCATCGAGTTTCGACTCGCAGGTTTAGCGCAATGGTTAAGACTCCCGACTGCTAGGCGATAGATTTAGGTATATAGATGTAGGTTCGATACCCCGTAGTGTTAGAAATTTTATTCGTATTATTATTTGGAAATGTAATATATGCATTCACTCTACACCAGGACCATTAATATTCAAAGTCAAAATACTCGCAATCCCATTAAGTAGAGAGATCGGCTGGCTAGACCGAATCTAGACCGTCTAGTTAAGACGGTCTGACAGGGTGTTGGTCTTGGCCCTCTCAGACGGTCTCGATTGAAAATATCTACCTTATGAGGATGGCTTTTTTATCGTGTTTCAACTCTTAGGTTTAGCGCAATGGTGAAGACTCCCGACTGCTAGGCGATAGATTCAGGTATGGATGTAGGTTCGATTCCCCGTAACGTTAGAAATTTTATTTGTAAGATAATATTTAAAAATGTAATCAGGAGCATTAATATTCAAAGTCAAAATACTCGCAATCAATCAATATTTATTTTTTATTATTCTTCAAATTAACTCCGGTGAAGGCGGCCAGAGTCTGGACGAGCTGATCAGCGGCTGGTTAGCACCGTCTAATCTAATCCATATCATAGTTGAGGCGTTACACTTCTAGCCAGCGGCGCTATTAGACCGTCTGTCCAGCGTCTGAACAGACACAAGACGGTCTGGACAGCGCCCGGCCAGCGCCCTGAAATTTTTCCACGCGGATTTCAAAGGATTTGAGATATTTTAGGGTATTTTAAAAGATACCGAGGAATTTTCAAGCGCTTACAAAAATGAAGATATTTTAATAAATTTCAAAGTATTTGAAATATTTGAGGGTATTTCCAAGGATTTTACGGATTTTTCAGTCGATTAAAAAAATTTCAAGGAACTGCCATGGATCTTCATGATTTTGAGGAATTAAAGAAAATTGCGTTTTGTTAAGAATTTCCTAGAATTTTGGAAGAATTGTATAGAACCTCTCAAATTTAAGGATATTTTAAAAGATCACACCGGCTATCTATAATATTGTAACGTATTTAATAAGAATTCCAAAGATTTCAATTATTTCAAAGCATCTTTGAATCTAAACCAAGAACATGAATGAATATTGCGTGACTGCTGAGTAATTATACAAAAGATTTATTCGTGAAATGAAAATTTGCGCAAAGATAAAAATACGAGATTTTTCGGTAATCATACACCGAAAAAACGATATTCTAACATTAAGATTGTCATATTCTTACAGGCATATTCTTAGTAATATTCTTAATGAAGTAAGCGAAATCCTTACTTTAAGAATATCTTCTAGCCAAAGGGAAAAAATATTCTTAAAATGAGAATATGAATGGGGAAAGAAGAAACGTGCAAAGGATAGTGCGCCTTGCTCTGTTCAATCAGTTTGTTCAATGTTTTGTGCGGTCAGTTTTTCGCATTCGTGATTATTAACAAGCGTGAAGAAACGCAACAAATTGTAAGGATAAATCGCGTGTGCACATCCATCTCCTTCTCTTTATAGAAAATGTTAGAGTGAGAAATGTCTGATGTCACATTGAGGTTGAATACCGGCGTACCACACCGAGACATAACCTGTCTACATTATTTATTTGTTGACACGTGACATCAAACTTTTCTCACATTAACGTTCTCTGCGAAGAGATAGAGATAGAGTTAGAGATGTACACATGCGATTTATCCTCAGAATTGGTTGCATTTCTTCTAGCTCGTTACTTATTATATCCAATTACTGCGACAGATTTCAGATGAAAAATGGAAGAAGTGAAAACGTGGCTAGAAGACCACCAACTTGGCGAGCTTGTCCACTTATTTGAATATAAGTATTAAAAATTATTTTTATAAAAGTTATTTTGTGGATTGACTTCTTTTTAAGTTATTTTTCGCTTTGTTTTTTGTGTAATCTCTTTTCCAGTGGTGCAGTCCTAAAAGAAAAAGTGGCCACTATTTTATATTTTTATTTCAGAATTCATTTTGTTTTTTTTTTTAAATTCTATTATTTGGGAAAATGTAATTATTTTGTTGAAAATGCAACTGCGCTGTTAAAAAAGTCATTTTTATCAAAAATTCAACTATCTTGTTAACAAATTATTTTTTTAGTTAAAGTTGTTCATCTCTTTGGTTGAAAAGTTAACTATATTCATGCAAATTCGTTTCATGTTTGGTTGAAAATAAACTTTTTTCAACTGATAATAAAACTATTCCATTTTTGGTTGAAAAATTATCTTTCCAGCTAAAAATGTAACTATTTGGTTAAAATTTTATCTTTTTTAGTTCAGAGTTCAACTTTTTGGTTGAAAATTCATGTATTTTGTTCAAAATTCGTCTTTCTTGCTAGAATTTTAATCTTCTTGGTGGAAAATGTATCCTTTTTGGTTGAAAAAGCAATTGTTTGGTTGAAATATTAACTGCCACATGCTTCGTTGAGAATTCATCTCTTTTGGTTGGAAAGTCCATTATTTGACTTAAACATGAACTGTTTTGACAAAAAAAATAATTTTTTATATTTGAAAAGTCAACTATTTGCTTTTAAATTACCTTTTATGTTGATAATTCTACTGTTTTGTAGAAAATTCATCTTTTTAGCTTACAAATTCAACAGTTTGGTAGACAGTTGAACTGTTTGGTTGAAAATAAAACTTTGTGGTTGAAAAATCATATTTTTGGGTTAAAAGTGTAAATTTTTGTAGATAATTCGTCTTTTTGACGTTCAAATTGAAAAAAAAAATTTGGAAATTCATGTATTTTGTTGGAAAGTCGTGTTTTTTGTTAAAAAATTAATCTTATTTGTTCAAGATACAAGCTTTTAGTTTAAAATTCAACCATTTGGTAGAAAATGTATGTATTTGGTTGAAAAGTCATCTTTTTGGGTACAAAATTATTCATGTGTGTTGAAAGCTCAACTTTTTCGTTGAGAATTCTACTATCTTCTTGAAAATTCATCTTTCTTGATTGAAAATTATCTTTTTTGTTAAAAATTCATTTTTTCCGATTTCAAGTCCACTGTTTACTAAATCTTTTTTTGCTGAAAATTCAACTATTTTTTAAGAAATTGAACTATTTTGTAAAAAATCGAACTATTTTTAAAAAAATCTAATTATTTTTAAAACATTCAACTATTTCGTTGAAGTCATCATTCTCTTTCGAAAATTCATCTTTCATGGTAGAAAAGTTATCCTTCTTGGTTGAAAATTCATCTTTATTGATTGAAAAGTAACTTTTTTGTTGAAAATTCAACTGTTTTTGAAATAATTCGTCTTTTTGGCTTGAAAATTTTACTATTTGGTTGAATATTTGCCTATTTTTGAGAATACTCGTCTGTTTTACTGGAAAGTTCATCTATTTTATTGTTAATAAAATCGTTTGGTTTAACATTATTAATATTTTTTTTCGAAGATACGTCTTTTTGTGTTCAAAATTCATCTCTTTGGGTAGAAAATCTTTTCTGATTGAAAATTCAACTATTTTTTTGAAAATGCAATATATATTTCAGTTTGAAATTTTACGAATTTGAAGTGTTTGTTTATTGTCATATTGTTTAGTGTCGTTCTATCCATGCTTTCCTTGTACAGGAGCTGATGACAATACCTATATTACTTTCAAGCATTGGCTGTAAAGATATAAGTTTTCTTTGCTATTTTTCACATCAATTTCTCCAAGCTTTTCTTGTAATTGTCACGTTTAAGTTGTACAGTATCTAAAGTTAACAATTAACTAAAACTTCCTGTTATTTACAGTGAAATAAAATAAAATTAAATAAGACTGCTACAATATATATGGATCTATAACTATATATACATTATATATTTTCATTTGTGTGTTGTGTATGACGTAAAATTGTAATGTAATAATTTTAATAATAATTTATATTGTATTATTTACCACAAAAATTTTTTTGAAATAACAAGTATTCAAATCTTACTATAGTCTAAGATTAACTGTACCTTATTATCTTATAGATAAGAATATATTGACGCCTATTTAAGTTGCAAATATTCTTAAACTTAGTGGGAAATTCTTACAATTAGACAAGAATATATATTCTTAAGGGAAGAGGGCCTTCATCGTACATTAAGAATATATTCATGGCGCCTATTTAAGTTGCAAGTATTCTTAAACTTAGTGGGAAATTATTAAAATTAGAATATCGTTTTTTCGGTGTATGTAACGCCATGGCTTCAATCCAGAAAACTGTGCGAGAATAATATTAGCCTTGAAAGTTTAGAACACAATTGAACACTTTGACTGAAAATACCATACGGAATCAGAAACTCCATAAAAAAGTATAAAAAGTTGCTGCGAACGGAAAATTGCTAATCTTCTGATTGCAGCATTTTCCTTGAACTCATCGCACTCGTCGTTATCCGCCCGTTTTGTGCCCTTGCAGTACAAATGGCTATTCAATTGGTTAGAACATATCACCTCTCTTGAAGAATGTATAAACAAGTAGAAGTGGACACAATAAAGAAAAATTACCTCAACAAAAATTATTTGTCTAGACCCCAACACAGGATGATCGGATTCAAGCACTTACCTGAAACAAAAACCAAATACATGATTAGTTTTACTATGGGATGTTCACTCAGAAAAAATATCTTCAACCAAAGAAACTGTTTTCTTGGATATACATGGAAAATTGGTTGGATCGAGAATATTTAATATTTTGGTTTGATTTATGTCTGTATGTCTGTCTGTCAGCACGATACTTTCGAAAGAATCAATATCCCAGTGGGCACAAACGTTAAAGAACGTTATTAGAACGGTTCAAAAACGTCCTAAGTCAGTCCGAATAACGTTCTTTAAACATACAATGTTCCAGAGACGGTTCAAGGACGTATTTGGAAAATGAAACGTTTTCAGAACATTATTTGGCCTGACTTAGGACAGTTTTTAAAACGTTCAAATAACGTCTTTTGACTTTTATGTCCAAGGAACATTTTTAGAACGTTCCAATAACGTTCTTAAATTTCGTGCCCACTGGGATATTAGATTTCCCTTTGGTACACACTCTTTTAGTGCCAGAAACTGAGGTTCAAGGTCGTTAGCTAGCTATTTCTGATGAAAATTCAAAAAATTAAAGTATTTTCAAAATGTTTGGCACTTTTTTTGAAGATTTGAAAATTCGATGTACGGCTATTTATAGTACTCGGAAAGGTTAACAATTTATCCTTACGACTTTCTTTGATAAAAAGAAAATTATCAGAGTTATAACTTTTAAAAATTCCAAAAAAACATACGAAAATGAATGTTTTAAGCCAAATAACGCACGGTATGAAAAAAAGTCCAGAGAAGAAAACTTCTTGAATTTTCTTGAAAAATCACAAAATAAAATTTTTTGTCCAACGGTTCTGATTTTAACCACAAAAATATAATGAAAGATAAAAAAATTCATTTTGCGTAATCATATTTGGAATGTTACATTTTAAGGGTGGGAGAGAATAAAAATCGAAGCAAAAACACGAAGAAATATTAGGGGTCATTTAGAAAATACGTGCTAAAAATTTTCACGATCTTTTAACACCCCCTACCTTGCGTGCTGCTTTTTCCGTTGTTCTTAACATGGAGAATGATACTTTCATAGACCACCACCCTCCCCCGAACTAATCACGTATTTTGTGAATGACACCTTAAAGTAATCATGAAAAATTAAATTTGTACATTATTCTGCAATATCTGAATAAGCAGTCCCAGACCGAGTTACAAAAATAAATATAATATTATACATTTGATATAATAGAGTTGAACTCAAGGTAGAAAAGTTCGTACTTTGGACAAGATCGAGTGCAAAGTATAAATATAAGATAATATGAATATAATATGAATAAATTATCAAGCGCGAAGCGCGAGATTCAAAAGACTCAAATTTATAAGCGAGGCGAGCTAGGTGCGATTAGAATGTTCTCGTACAGCGAGCAGATTTTCAGTGAAACGAATGTACTCACAATTTACCCTTATTTTTTTACTTTAATTCACTATCATTATCACTAACATTGAATTAATCGACGTATAATTTCGGTTAAGGGCGCTCTAACTGTTTTTTTATTACAGTGATCCACTTTTTTTTCAAATTCTGAACTTGACTTTTGACCAAAGAATCTGATTTCTCTGCCCACTGTCGACTGCAGATTCGCTGGTTCATGTGACTTAGTAGGGAGCCTCACAAAGCCCCCCCCCCCCCCAATGTTTTTGATAATAGCATAACTGCAACCTATCACAAAATGCATAATAATTTATTATAAGTTGGCTCAATTGACCTCCAATACTCATCTGAACATTTGCAATTCTTCTTACAGACTTTTGCTGCATAATTGAATCCAGAGAGATAAATAATGATAAGTATCTTCATACTGAAGTCGATTTAGCATTTCGAAATAAAATTTTTAATTGTCGAAACGTCAGGTCCCTGACTTACCGTAAATCGATTGACGATAAAAGGGTATTGGGACCTAAGGATGAGTCTCGAGCGGTAGCGAAAAACTCTCGACCACGAGGCAAGGAGAGAGAGAGTCACGTGTTACCAGTTTTTAACTGTCTTCATTCTGTCTCGGTTTCATGGTCAGTGCTTCTCTAATACTGTCTAGGACGGCATTTATTGTGATTTACTGTTTTACTCAATTACTTGTCGATTGTCGGTGGTGTTCTGATGAATTTACTGTTCAGAATATTGGGAGGTGAATATATATTTTTACAATTCATTACCAATTCAATCAACTTCTTGCCAAACTTGCATATGTATCATCAATTACAAATTACAAGTGTGATTATAAGTATGATTGACGTAGTGGTCAGTAACAGAAGGTTCAGGGCCAAAAACCTCATGTTACTAACCATCAGGTTACGTTACGTTACACTTTCCACTTCCATGTTAACGCGGTTTATGTTGGTGGAGCGAGGGGTGGGGCATTTCCGGGAATGTGCTAGTTTGAGATGAGAAATGTCCCGGATTTCTCTCTTTGGCATATGGTCACCCTAGTCATTGAAAGTTTTGAAATGCCGAATATTATCGAAAAGTCGGTTTCCGAGTCAGACAGAGCCCAATTATTGTAAAAACTAACAAATTATATTTTCGATCTACTAAAATAGGGTTAGTTTCGCGTGATATATACTTAATTACGTATATACGTCCTGAGCCCGGCAAACTGAAATGATTGAAATGTACATTTGTGGAATTAAATTATTTGATATGGTACATAACTACATTAGCCTTGAATGTCTGATCTGAAGTAATTAGAATTGTTATCTCTGTGTATATGTATCATTTCTAATACTAAACGTTTATCAAGATTAGGCTTCAATTCTAAAATGTCCACTTTGTTTCATCTTAAATAAAAGTTATGATCAAAGTCATAAGCATGCGTAGCTATGACTGTGTTTGTTTCGTTTTTTGAAATTAACCTTTCATGTTCCCTATTCTTTGTGTTCTGAGATCTGATGGTTTAACCAATGTATGTTTTTTGACAATTCTCACAAAAAATTTTTTTTTATAACTTTGAGGTTATGAAGCTCCAATATTAAAAATTTTTCAAAAAATTGTTTTCATACTCAACACCTATGTACAATATAGAATGAAACTTTTCTAATTGCCGTTAATTAAAAATTAGGGAAGCACAATGTATTTACTTATTAATTGTATTACTTCAACTCTTGTCTTGTCGAAAAAACCTTTTTTTTTTAAATAATTTTTTTACGATATATTGTATCCTCTACAGAACTGCGCCTTGATGAGGACTCGGATCCAATTTAAAAAATATCGGCAATATTTAAATATAAAGCATCGAAAAAACGGGAAAGGCCTTCACTACATTATTATAGGAAGCAATTAGAACAACAATAATTGTAGGTGTTGGTTCATGCACACGCTGTACACATATTTATTATCTCCGATTTCGAATGTTAACACCTCAGATTACAAGAAAGCTTATATCTTATGTTATTACCAAGTCATATTGTATTGTATTTTGTATTTATTTCAAAAAGTCCCAAGCACTAAATAGCATTCCAAGGAACAAGATTATAAAAAATATACAATAATTATAAGCGCTGATCGATGAAAGTACATATATGTAATTTTAGTAATACATAAACTAAGGCTATACAAATTAATGGATCAGAATATACGAAGATAGGTGGTTCACTTAAAGTATATTTACACAAATAGAAAATAAGGTTCAAGGAATTATAAGGGTAACTACAGGTCAGGGCATTTTAAAATAGCCAAGGATAGGGTATAAGGCAGGAAAACCCTGAGAGAGTGAGGGAATTTTCGATAAACTGAAGTTGAAGTTTGTAGAACTAACAAGGAGATGTCACAAGGTGTGTGTCGCTGATTCAACTGCGACTTTACAGAATAAAATTACATGAAAATCCATTAGGAGCGTATTTTGCGGAAACTAAGGCCCATTAAATCGAAAGAAAAAATACGCCCCTAAGAGATTTTGATGGATAAATGGATTGTATGACCGTTAGCAAAAGTGTTTAAAAACAAAAGTATAAATAATAATTTTTTTGCATCAAAATTATGGATATGCTAAGTGTGAGGTTGTTTTTATACCTGAATGAAAAATTTATCACGGTTACATAACATGAAAAATAGGTCAGGAAAAAATCATTCGTCAGTAGTCGGTAGTCGTCAGTAGTCAGTCACTAGTCCGACAGTTGACCGTAGTATGTCAGTAGTCCATAAACGATAAGTAACCCTCTTAGCCCAGTCTGGAATAGAACCTTTATAGTGAGCTAATGCTCCACCAAGAAAAAAATTCGGAAGCTGATTAGGAATTACATTTGTCAACAGAACGCGATCGGGGGCAGGATTTGACATAGCCTCCAGAGGTGCTGATAAAAAAAGGCCATCTCGTACTTGTATGAAATAGCGATTATCCGAATAATTTACATTACGCAAATTTCGGACATGTTTAAGATTCGCAACCAAAAAATAGCCACTCGACAATCGTACATAAAAGCGATATTCTGCATTACGTTTTCCAGGTGGTTTCTCTAAAGTTCCAGCGAGAAAACCACGACCTATAATATATATAGAAACGTAATCTCCTGGACGAACATCAAACGATCCCGAGGGTGCATAATTATCTTTTGCATTCAAGTTTTCTGGCCCATAAATGCCTGCTCTACTACTTCCGAAATTTGCCTCTAGTACTGTAAGAAAAAAAGAGAATTATGAAGTTTCTGTTTGCTGGAAAAATAACTTTTAGTAAGTAGATACGATTTAATGAAGAACATAACTATTAATAATATAAAACAGTTATGTAAAATGGTAAGGCGGAAATGGAAAATTCTAATATGTAATTATTGATGTAAGTATTTTATTATGTGCATGGCATTTTATTATAGAATGGGGATGTTGCATCACAAGGGTCATACTGCTGGACACTGGCCGTCTCACTTTTTACTGCGGTGTACTGATCCCTAGTGACGATATAACGAATGTGCTTTTAAGTGTAATTATCACAGAAAAAACTAAGAATAAAATTAGTTGCAGGAATTTTTTTAGAGCGATAAAGTTTTGTTCAGCCAACTTCGCGTCTTTCAAAATACATGTGCTTGTCATGGAAAAACAAAAGAATTTTTGACCGATATTTGTGTAAAGTTTATCCTGTGAAGTTAATTTTTGTTGCAAAGAATCTTTCGTCAGAAATCAATGTAAATTTTATCTTCTGTTTTTTCTGTGATTAGCTCTTGTCGCTTTACGCGCTGAGCTACAATTGTCCCTCAGGTGTGATTATTGAATCAGGCCTGGGGTCTGTGGTAATCCTCTTGAATCTTTTTAGTTGTTAATCTATTCTTAAACATAGCTGAAGCATGGCCATGAGCAATGAAAACCAGAGTAATTTGGGTAGTGCCCTTTCAGAAGTAGCAACTGACACACTGACAAACATTTGTTCGTAGGATCCCAAAAATAGTGCGAAAGCTTTCGTGATCTTCAAGAACAACTTTTTATTTTATTCCCCCCTTTTCCTCTACGTGACAATTTTTCTGTAGTAAGAGCATGGAACTTGAACACAGAAATAACAAAAATCGACGCTCTCCCCCACCCTAATTAATGTAATGTAATATGTGAATGTTCCCAAAGAAAATATACAAAGATTTTTTATTTTTAAGATTTTCATAAAGTTTATGTTTCTAGAAATTGCAACATTTAATCATTTCCCTTGAAGATCTGTTGAGTTTCTTCGAATTTCGTTGTGTTTTTGTGATTGAATTATTTTTAAAGTTAATAAAGTAAGATGAAGTAGAGTAGGTGTGTAAATAATTCTTGTTTCTGCATTTTTAAGAAGAAACTTGTCAATACGTCATGTTTGTAGAGAAGTCGTAGTTATTTACAAGTTTCACAATATGGGCTTAGTGTTTCAATAGTTAAAATTTTCTGTTTCTCGCGCTTCCCATTTTCATAATTTCCTTTCAATTATTATATAAAGCCCTAAATAAAATAATAAATGTTCACAAAGCAATTAGTAGTTTTCCACTTTCAGATTATAAAATATTTAGATTAATCAAATTAGCTAATTTCGACTCATTAAACTAGTGATTTTTGATTAATCTTTAGTGGCTCACTTTTCTGGCATTGAATTAGTAGAATTTCAGTGATTTAGATTTAGAGTAGCGTCAAGCGTGGTAATTTTGGGCATGCGGGGTAAATTTGGACACCCCTAAGTTTCCTAAATTGATAGGATAGATTACTAAAAACTGTTTCATGAATCTGAAAGCCTTAACTGGTTCCTAATTCTTATTAAAACCACCCACCTTGAGTAATTTAAGCTATCAATTGAGAAATGTCCGAATTTACCCCACATCTTTGAAATAACCTCGTTTGATAGTACAGCAAAGAAAAATGTTGTCTTATGCAAAGAAATACTTTTTTTGGTTCAAACTAATAAGAATAAGAGATTATTTTCTAAATTTTAGCCAGCACTCTATTTGAATCTAAAATGTATATGTTTAACTAAACTATACATTAATAAATCAAGAATATGTATTTATTTCAAAGCAGGAAAAGATTTCATAATTTATAAACAAACAAACTTTTACCTTTTTTAACGGTACTTTAACTTTAAATTTGAAAATTAGTTAAAGAAGGCTACATAACCCTGCTAAAAAGGATTTCCTAGCTTAAATTTCCGTAAAATTTCTCAGGTTTCTTAGAATTCCATAATTTTAAATTTCAGTAAAACATGTATTGATTGCAGCATATTGATAGTTGAATATTTTGTTAAAAGTTCATTTTCTTAGTTGAAAAATCATTATTTTAGTTCAAAATTAAATTCCTAGGTTGAAAATGTAACTGTTGTATGGATAACTCCTTTTTTTGGGTTGAAAATTAATTTTTTCAACTGAATATACAACTATTTCATTTTTGTTAAAAACTGGTGTTTTTTAGTTGGTAAAAGTTGATGTATTTGCTGGAAATTCTTCTTTCTAGATTCAAAAGTACACCTATTGGTTAAAATTTAAACTATTTTCTTTCAAGTTAATTTTTCTGGTTGAAGGTTCATTATTTTAGTTCAAAATTCAACTCTCCATCTCGAAATTGAACTACTTCTTAGAAATGTTGTTTTTGGGTTTGAAATTAATTTTTTTAACGAAAAATTAAAATATTTGTTCGAAAAGCCAAACTGTTCCGTTGAATATTTATTTCTTTATTAAATATTCAACAGTTTTATATAATTTTGTTATCTTTACGGTTGAAAATTTATTTTATTGTAAAATTATTTGGTTAAAAATTCAATTCTTTGTGTTTTGTATAAATTAAATCTTCTTGAATGAAAATTCATCTATTTAGTTAAGGATTCACGCATTTTGTTGATAATTAGTTTCTTTGAGTATAAAATGATCTTTTTGGTTGCCAATTCAAGTTTTTGTTCGATAATTATGTTATTTGGTTGAAAGTTCAGCTGTTTTGTAGAAAGCTTCTCTTTTTGGACTAAAAAATCTTTCATGATCAGAAAATCAAATCTTGTTGAAAATTCGTGTCGTTGATTTGAAAATTCATACCTCTTAGTAGAAATTTCATATTTTTCGTTGACAATGCAACTACATGGTAGATAATGAATCTGTTTTGGCTAAAGATTTAACTTTTCTTTTTTATTTCTTTTTTGTTCGATTCAACTGCTTTTTATTGAAAATTCCAGAAAGAAATTGTAGATAATTTATGCGCGGTCCCTAAGCTGCCTCAAACAATGAATGACACAAGCATGTTTGCTCTGCAATCACTTAATCAGTATGACGTCAAATTATCAAGACAGATGTATTGCGTTGTTGTTTCATAATCGAAAAAACTCGCTTGTCGATACAGAAACTAAAGAAAGGGATTTGATATTAAAAATTGAAAAAGATGCTTGTAAAATAAAAATATTACTTTTATATATGGAATGACGCGAAATTATTGTAAATGCTAATGATTGTATATATAATTGCCCAACTTCGATCATATTTTTCATCAAAAAATTAGATGAAACTCGTTTGTTCTGGGATTTTGAAAAAATGAAATATTTTTTATGAATATAAATATTATATTGTATTACTTTATATTATATTATATTATATTGTATTGTGTTGTATCGTATTGTATAGTATAGCAAAGTATTATATCGCATTATATTTACTGTATTGTATTTTATCGTACTGAATTGTATTGTATTGTACTGTATCGTATTGTACTGTACTTTATTACATTACATTGTATTGTATTGTATTGTATTAAACTAGATTGTATTATATTGCTTTGCATTGTATTGTATTGCATTGCATTACATTGCATTGCATTGCATTACATTGCATAGCATTGTATTGTATTGTATCGTATAGTACTGTCCTGTATTGTATTGTATTGTATTAAACTAGATTGTATTGTATTGCTTTGCATTGTATTGTATTGCATTGCATTACATTGCATTGCATTGCATTACATTGCATAGCATTGTATTGTATTGTATCGTATGGTACTGTCCTGTATTGTATTGTATTTTATTGTATTGCATTGTATTGCATTGTATTTGATTGTATTGTATTCCAATGTATTGTATTGTATTAAATACACTTACTAGTAACATTAAGGGAAACCACGCAGACAAAGAGTAGAATGAATAACTTCATTTATTTTCTTGTATAGAGATAGTTCTATAGAAATAGAAACTGATTTATAAGAATTTGATAAACAGTAACTGCTCAATTGAATAATTTTTTGTTGTATTGAGTGGAAGGCAAACGATTGCTAATATTGTTTCTCAGGATTTTTCTTATCTGCCAGATTCATTACTCATATAACCTTCAGAATTGCTCACTTTCATAATTTTTTACCATCTGGACTTAAATGTGGAGTTTGTTATATGAGTAATACGACATATCTTTTCCCGGTGAAAGGAATAATAAAAACAAATCAATTTCTTTAAGCTTTTCTCTCATGTATCATTACAAATTCTAGAAAAATGCTATGCATCCATTTACATTAAGAGTCGAAATACAGTGACGGTGTGCAAAATAACTTTCAGTACAAACTTTACACTTTATAAACATTATGAAAAGTGTCTGAAGGAACATTTTTAAACAGTTGTTTCAAGTTTTGTTATTAAATATGTTAAATTACAAACAAAGATTATAAAAAGTCGGTAATGCAGATTTTTTTGCTATTATTGGATCTGGCAGGATCTTACTTTACCAAACTACGTTGTAGATGGCGTGTGCCATTAGCAGCCATGTCAGACGGCCGTGGGAAAAATTAAAAATTTCTAACATGGGCTTGAACTTTTATATTGTTAAGCTTTTACCATTGATAGGAAATTTCACGATTTCAAGAGCAGCAATGTCACTAGCACCGCAACGGCTATTCACGACTTCAAATCACGCTTTGCAATTTGAATTCTATCTCACGAGATTAAAAAAATTCATAACTATACAGCGCTACCTCATCTTAAGCATACCTAGTAAAATGACAGAAATCTGCATTACCGGATGTCGGCAACGCCTAATCCCATATTAACAACTATCAGTTAAAACTTACTATGTAGCATTAGTAAGAAGACCAAATGACAGTGGGAGTGCGGATGAAAATTAATGAATTCACAACGAATTTTCAGGCATAGTTGCGGTGGAGTACGTACGCTTAATGATAAAAAGCTTCGCCTTGATTTCAATAGAATATCTGCGAGAGCTGCAAGAGGCTTTTGATTGGTGGCTTGTTGGCGATAAATCTGAATCACGAATAACACACCCATTGAAACCGTTTCGCATATTCTTCTCCCCTCAAATATATGAGAAAAAGTGGTGGCAAAATCAATGATTGATGTCGTTATAGATTTAGATCAATTTAAAAATTATGGACATTTCAATTTATCAGCTTGAAGTGAGGAATTTAGCTTTTTACAAAACTATATATTTATTCACTCTTTCATGCTTGAATACCCACAATAACTTAAATTTTGGAATTAAGAAAATATCAAACTACTTCTTATGCTTGTACGTCTTCACTGTTTAGTATTTCATCATTTTTCCTGGGGTTACACCAAATTCCCAATCCGATTTGAAAAAATGGACGCACAAAAGTACGTATAAAAGAACCTACAAAAGAGTGTACTCAAGGACGTACAAAAAGACGCACCAAAGAACGTCCCAAATTGTGATAAAAAATGACGCACTTTGGTACATATATCCTGTATAATTCGTTTCTGACGTCACTTCCTACCTTAGGAAAAGTGCTTAAACGTCACTTTTTTCAGTATGACGCATTCAACGTGCGTCTAATGAATACAGTTTGCTCATCAGACAAATAGCAATATATCATAATAACATAGTTGGTTGTTGATAAACCAAACATCAGACCGTTACGTGTTTCAAAAATTTTATATTTTCGAATTGAAAAATCAACACAGTTGTACACAACAATAAGAAACTCAAGAAATTTATACGTTATCTATTATACGTTAAACTGAAAAATATCTTCAAGCCCTTTTGTTAAAGTATGGAATGCTGTCAGAAACGACGTACAAAAAGAAGTACCCAAGGAAGTGTAAAAGAAAGTACCAAAACACACACCAAAGGACGTACTAAGGTACACGGAAAAAATTAGTTGTTGAAATTTTGAATGACTGAGTCAACCACTCTAGGATAGGGTTAAACGAATGTCATAAATTGGAAGAATCGTCTTACAAACCTTGACTGATAAATTTCTAAAAAGTAGAAAGAGTTGTCGAATGTACAAAATAATTTCAATGAAAATGTGAAGACCAGACGAATAGAGTTCTTGAAACACTGATACACTAATGCTTCGAAGCCAGTCAATGAAACTTTCGATGACTCCTAACGACTTTTTAGAAAACAGTATAGCCAAGTTAAAAAAATATATATTTCGCGGTTATATTTACTATATTGTTATTCACATAGACTCACACTTAAAATATATTTATTTTCACAGATACACATGAACCTATGAAAAATCGAAAGAAATTTTGCGGCGGGATTCGAACTACCTAACACCTATCGAACGCAACTTATCCCTAACCACTAAACCCCACGGCTAACTAAACACATTGAATATTTTGCACAAATGTCAGTGAAAAGTTTTTTTGAATGTTTACTTTGCACTTTGTCAAAATCTGCTGAATAAAAATTCGAAAACTGACGTTCCTAGATTGTCTTCCAATAATTCGATGACTTTTTTCACTTTTTCGATGAAGTCTGCGGTTCTTTAATCAAAATTATACGAGATTCTAAAACAAAAGTGGCCTATCCTAGAATGTTTGACTAGTCAAGTGAAGTTTCGAAAACTTATTTTTTCCGTGTACGTTATTTTGTATTGCAATTTGAGACATCCTGTAGGACGTCCTTTTGTACGTTCTTTAGAACATACACTTTTTCAAGTGGGATAGTTGAATGAAAGGTTGTAAAATGTACAATGTACAGATAAATATGCATTTCATCTTGGTTCACTTTGACAATCACTTTTTAATGTGCTTCAAATATTATTATCCTGAAATTAAGTGGTTTATGTCTTTACCTTTGATCGTTCATGAATATTAGATTGAAACAGTAATAGTAGTTGAAATTTCAGTAACACATCACGTACAAACAATATCTTGTTAAGGTGATAGATTGAAACAAAATAATTAATGTAGATAGCATTCAATTCAGGTTAAAATTGATGGTTGCCTATATCTTTACAATTTTGAAAACAAGTACAAGTGGGCACAATAAAAAAACTTCAAAAAAAATCATTTTTCTTAGTTGACCCAAAACCTAGATGATCGGATTCAAGTACTCACCTGAAACAAACAACCAATTTATGACTAATTTGATTATAGAATATTATTTCGCACGTATGGGTGAATTTATGCAGTCATTGCATAGAAAATTGGCTACATATACTCAATTTTTTTTTTGAAATAATGAAAAATAGCTGATAGTGTATTCTCGAGTATTTCTCGAGTATCTGAAATTTATGAAATCAGGTTGCTGTAAGGGGCTGATAGCAAAAGCGCACCGAAAAAACGATATTCTAATATTCAGAGTGTCATATTCTTACACGCATATTCTTAGTAATATTCTTAATGAAGTAAGCGAAATTCTCAATTTAAGAGTATCTTCTAACCAAAGGACGAAATGCGCTTTGCTCTGTTCAATCGTTTCTTTTAATGTTTTGTGAGACGTGATTTTCGATCAGTTTTTTGTGTTCGTAATAAGTGACAAGCTCGAAGAAATGCAACAAATTCTAGTGATAAATCGCGTGTGCACATCCATCTGCTTCTCTTTATAGAAAAAGTTAGAGTGAGAAAGGTCTGATGTGACAGTGAGGTTGAATACCGTTGTACCACACCGAGACATAACCTCTCTACATTATTTATTCGTTGGCGTGTGAAATATCAAACTTTTCTCACTTTAACGTTCTCTGCGAAGGGAAACAGATAGAGTTAAAGATGTGCACATGCGATTTATCCTCAGCATTGGTTGCATTTCTTCGAGCTCGTCACTTATTATATACAATTACTGCCACAGATTTCGGATGCAACTATATTCTTAAACTTAGTGGGGAATTCTTACAATTAGACAAGCATATATATTCTTAAGGTAAGAGGGCCTCCATCGTACATTAAGAATATATTCTTGGCGCCTATTTAGGTTGCAAATATTCTTAAACTTAGTGGGAAATTATTAAAATTAGAATATCGTTTTTTCGGTGCGGAGTAGAAAAATCGTCGGAGCAAAAACGAGTCACCGAAAAAACGATATTCTAATATTAAGAGTATCATATTCTTACAGGCATATTCTTAGTAATATTGTTAATGAAGTAAGCGAAATTCTTACTTTAAGAGTATCGTCTAACCAACGGGAGAAAGAAGAAATGCGCAAAGGAAAATGCGACTTGCTCTGTTCAATCATTTCTTTTAATGTTTCGTGCCACGTGCTTTTCAATCAGTTTCCATTTTCGATTGTTTTACCCACGAAGTACTATAATGAGGCCAAACTCCATACTTTCAAATGTCTAATAATTGAGAAGCTTGAAGAAATGCAACCAATTCTGAGGATATTATATTGACGTCACATTTCAACAAAGAAGTAAGATAGTGAGGTTAAATACCGGCGTGCAATTTCTCATTTATTCATGTTTTTTGGGGTTGTTTAGTTAAATGTTTTTTTGTTGTTGTAATTTTGGGCATTGAGTGTTTCGCTTTGAAGAAAAGTGGTAAGTATAACATACAAATAATTAGGGGTCATTCTCAAAATACGTGATATGTTCAGGGGTGGGTGGGGGTCTATCAAGGTATCATTCTCCACGTTAAGAACAATGGAAAAAGCATCACGCAAGGGGGGGGGGGGTATTAAAAGTTCGTGAAAAATGGATCACGTATTTTGTGAATGGCCCCTTAAATATTTCATCAAAATGTGTCAAAATGTTGTTAGTAGTGGGAAATTCTTAAAATTAGACAAGAATATATATTCTTAAGGTAAGAGGGCCTCCATCGTATATTAAGAATATTTTCTAGGCGCCTATTTAAGTTGCAAATATTCTTAAACTTAGTGGAAAATTATTAAAATTAGAATATTGTTTTTTCAGTTATTAAGAACGATGCGGGCAAAAAAGAGTTAAAAAGAAACAAGAATAACGAAGAATGTATCGTATATTATAATATAACGATATGATAGTATGGTAGATTATATCATAGTCTATCATTGTATTACGCTTTTCTGTTATAATATGATACAATCCTCGTTATTCTTGTTCTTTTAGCTCGTTTTTGCACTCGTTATTCTTAACTCGTTTTTGCTCCGACGATTTTTCTACTCCGCTTTTCTATCAGCCCCTCAAGTTATCGCAGCCGAAAGAAGTGCGCAGATAGCAACTGCGCACCCCTCGCTTCTCAATCGCTTTCGAAGCGGACAAAGCATAGTTGTTGTGTTCATGAGCGGCAATGCACTGCAAAAGGTTGTTTTGAATTATAATGATGCAGTTAACTTATTTCTTCCAACTAAAATTGAATGATCTCAAACGTGAAACAGATTCGAAATTTGCATGAAAAGAAGAAACTGAAAAAAGTGTTGAAATCGCGAATTAAAGGCAACGAGTGAATTATTTTTGCAATGAAATAGTTACTAGATACTGCAATCACCTGCCTCGTAGAAGAACTTCTAAAAAGGTAAATCAGGACCGCAAGTGACTAGCAGCAGCTGTGTAAATTAATCATTAATCCAGGTTTCAATTTAAGGGTGAGACCGCTGTTTACGACAAATGACGCCCTCTTGGCTAGATAGGTTATTTCTGTAATATTGAGTCATTTCACTGGTTCATTAATTTTAAAATGAATTTTCAGTATAAGTTTGTCTTAACAATATAAATTCTAATAAGACTATATGTGAGCGAATTTTATGTGTAAATTATTTTTTATATAATATACTCAATGAATCAAATGTGTTCATATTAACTTCACTCATATTTGTTATCATTAATTGTGTCAGGAGAAATATCCACATGTTAATGAATACATATTTTATATTGTAATTAATAAACTGAACAATTTTTTCATCCCTTGCAATTTTTAGTTACAATAACGTAAAAATTACTTAATATTACCAGCATTTCCTGATATATAGGGTGTCCCGCGAGAACTCTCGTTCCTTTTATAGGGATGTAGGGGGGTAAAGTTAAGGAAAAAAGTCCCCAAAATTTTGGGTTCTGGGACATATTTTGAGAACAACCAATGATATCTTTGGAACAACAGAGGGTACAAATTGTATGTATGTGTGAGTATGTGTGGCCGGTGCGCGTTACGGCGAACAGGCAGTCCCCAACCAAGACGGCAATGATTCAATTCGTTAATGTTCGAGTTTGATGAATCTACTCATGGTATTTCATACTTTTTTACCATTTTTAAAATTTTGTATTACAAATTTCTTTTCAAGTTTTTTTTTAATTTTTGAATAATTACATAAGTCACCTTCATGTTATTATCATCAACCCCATAAAATACTCCAAATCCCCCAAAAACATCCCTATCACATTTAGCTAAAGAAATACCAACTCGCTCTAGGTGATGCTGCCAAACAATTTTGAAATTATGAATAATCACCTGAGTCACCTTCGTAAGTACTAGGGCAGTTTTATGGGGGTTGCAGAATATCCTTATGAGGTTGAGAATGTAGCTTGCAGTTTTACGAACGTGACTTGAGTTATTATTATACCATTAAGCCATTTCCCTTTCGGGGTAGGCGTGACTTGCTCGGTTGGAAAATAGTGAATAGGTATATGGGTATAAAGTAGGTTGGTACATGGGTATAAGGGATATTGGTATATAGGTTTGAGGTATAGATGTTTTAGATTGATCTGGAATTCTCGTGTTATTTATTCAAATTACACGTTCATTCCGCAACACTGCTCCGACCCAGGTTGCTGATCAATCTCTCTAGCGATCACCCCAAGTGAGGAGCCTCACAAAGTTGTTATGCATGGTTCCCCACATGGGCCCATTAGGATCCAAGGTCTTTGTTTCAGGCATCATTTACTCTATTTTCACTCTGTTTACAAAATATTTGTCGCCACACTTTTCTGTTCTGGCATACTACTCTAGCTCCCTTCACGTCCATGCATTTTTTCATGCAAGCTCTTGTGTTTCTATGACTTCTTATTTCTCTTCGGATTAATGTCTCATTTACAGATTCTAACCATTCTTTCGGTAGTCTACCTCTGGGCATTCTGCCATTTACTTTACATTTATACACTTGCTTGGTCAGTCGTTCATCTTTCATTCTTTCAAGATGTCCAAACCACCTTAGCTGATTTCTTTCCCATATGTCAACTAGTGTCTCTCCTGTACCACATTCGTTGAGGATTGTCTCGTTTTGAACTTTGTCCATTAGTGTTTTCCCGCAAATTATGCGCAGAGGTTTCATGCCGATCGCGTTGATTTTACTCCTGTCCTTTTCTTGACAGGCCCATGTCTCGCTACCGTATAGTATAGTTGGTACGAATATGTAATTATGTATGGCCATTTTAGCTTTTTTTGATATGTTTTTATTTGTGAGGATGGACCCTGCTCTACCGATAACCTGCTTACCCTTATTTATGCGCCTATCTAACTCCCCATCTATTTTTCCGTCGCTAGTGAATAGGCTACCCAGATATACGTACTTGTCAACTTGTTCTAACATCTCATCATTTAGGACAATGTTGCACACTGTTTTCGCACTTGTTCCCTCAAACACCATGATTTTCGTTTTATTCACATTAATTTTGAGGCCCATGTTCTTCATGCTTGTATTAAGTTCATTCAACATTCTTTGCAAGTCCTTGATTGATTCTGCCATAACAATTTTGTCATCTGCGAAAGCTAATTCACGTACCTAGACGGTTTCGAGATCTACACCTTCTTCGTCGAAGAGGGCAGTTCTTTGACACTTATCCATGAATATGATAAATAGCCACGATGACATAACGCATCCTTGATTCACGCCTTGTATAATATCGAACCAGTCACTTAGTTTCCCATTTACCCTAACACTCGCTTTACTACCTGTATATATTGTTTTTATTGCTTGTAGGAGCCCTCCATTTACTCCATACTCTTTAAAGACTTCCAAAGTTTACTTCTATTTACCGTGTCGAATGCTTTTTCTGGGTCAATAAATGCACAGAAAACTTTCTTTCCTACTCTTAAGTTTTTTTCTGTGATCTGTCTTAAACTAAATATCTGATCTGTACATAACCTTCCTGGCATAAATCCACTTTGGACTTCCCATATCTTCTCTTCTGTAATTTCCATTACCCTACGGATAAGTATTTTTGAGTATATTTTACTATCGGTACTTAGAAGGCACCTCTGTAATTACTGCAGTTGATTTTATCTCCCACTCTTTTGTATATTGGTACGATAATTGCTTTTCTCCAATCGTCTGGGACTTCTCCTGTCTCTAAACATAAATTTATCATTTCGCACAACCGGTGAGGTATGTATTCGCCACCGTATTTAAGCATTTCAGCGCTAACACTGTCTATACCAGCAGCCTTACCGTTTTTCAAGTGCTCAATTATTTCTCTGACCTCAGTGAAACAGACTTTTTCAATTGGGTTTTCTAATGCATCATCTTCTATGTCGCAGTTTTGTTGTCCGATATCTTCACCTCCTAACTGTTCTTTGAAAGAGTATTTCAAAGCATCTACTATTCCGTCTATATCATATAGCATTTCACATTACCGACACTTTTTTTATTTGTAAACTTATGTTCACACGAATAGCCACATCGAGTTGAAAATTTGGGATAATACGCAGGAAAAACTGGGGTTTCTATTAGAACCAATTTTTGGTTCTAAAGGAGCTGCAACAAAAAGGAACCCCTCTTGCTGAAAAGGAACCCAAAATGATAAACAGTTTCTGAATGAACCCAAGTGTGGATTCAAATGGTTCTAATAGAGGCTTTTCCCGACTTCTGCCTTGACTCACTTCAAAGATTGCACAAGTTAATGATGCACATTTTACTTTATAATTGGAATTAAATAATATTGCACTAGAAAAAATTTAATGAAGAAACTGAAATCAGAAACATTAGTAATTCTTGGAAGGAAGATATCGCACATGAAATGTGACAGTTTTTAAGGTTATGTTGCAAATCAGAAGTTTTCCACTGCGCATGCATAAGAAGCGCGGGACTATTCGAAATGATATAATATACACTTGCAGTATTAGGTTAATATAAGATTTTTTCAAGAAGCTAGGTATTTCTATAATTCTATTTAATTTGTTTTAAATAAGAATAAAAAACTTTTGATAACATTTATCTGTGTGTCTATTCATAGTATTTATTGATTTCAAATTGGCCCGCGCTTCTCGGCACATGCGCAGTTGAAAATGTTGGCAACCGCTGACGGCCATCTATCGGATATAAGCAAACTAAAAAGGAACCCTTAATAAGAGTTCCTTTAGAGCCTAAGTTCTGAATGATCCCAAGTTTCACTTGAGCCGCAACATTACTGATCCCTCAGTTTTTTCTGTGTAAATAAGAAGCATTAAGAAATGCGGCTCGGCTCCTAAATTTTAATAATTATGAAAAAAGCAAAAAAAATTACTTACAAAAAAAACTTTTTTCATAATCATAAAAATTAAGGACCAGAGCCGCATTTCTGAGTGTTTCTTATTTATTATCCCAAATTTTCAACTCGATGTGGCTATTTGTGTGAACATAAGTTTACAAATAAAAAAAGTGTCGGTAAGGTAAGAATACGGTCACGTGACGCACTCGTCACAAGGCCTTAATTAAAAAAAAATAGCCCTTTAGGTCATTCCGATCCAAAGTTCTACGATTTTCAGACAGAATTTCAAAAAAGGTCCACTGTGCGCCGTAGTGACATCTGTACTTTAAGCTACGTAGCTAGGGTTAAAAGCCCTCCCCCCTCGTTGATTTTCGTAGTATTTTCTACTCCCCCCCCCCCCCCCTTCCGCCCTTCTAGTGGCTACGTAGTTTATGGATGAGCCCTAACTTACAAGAAAGATAGAGTAACTCCAACGTTACGAATGACGATCTCCTCTTGCGTTGATGTTATTCAAACAGGCTCAGACAGATTCCTTATTTGATTACTTTAGCGTCACCGATATCGAAAAATCAGAGCACAGCGTCCACACAACACTGTATAACACTGAACGTTGTCTCGCTGATTTGAGAGTGGTCTACCCCTCGGTTTAGCCGTAAATGGCACTTTTTATTTGTCATTCATTTGTTTGTGCTTTTTTGATTTTCGATAGATTGTTTAAATTTTGTAAATTATAATTTTCTTTTTATTGATGAAAGTCATTAGGACAAATTGTTCGTCTTTCTGAGTACTACGAAAAGTCGTACATAACGTTTCCATATCTTGAAAAAAATGGTCTCAACATTTTTGAAAATGCTTTACCTTTTTGAATTTTTATCCAAAATCGCTGGTTAGCAAACTCGATATTGAAAAATTATGCCCAATATTTCTATGAAAAATCCCCACGTTTGTGTGATTTTTGTTGTTACAATTTTGGGGGAAAGCTCCCAAAGTATTGTAGAGAGTATCTTAGAGGATAACAAAAACGAAACAAGAACAGTAAAATATTTAGATATTAAATTAATGTTTCTTCTCGTTTATATAATAATTATTATATATAATAATAATTATTATATTATATTGGATAATTTTGTGTCCAATTATTAATAATTACAAAAATAAATGTAAATATACAGAAATATTTCTTTAACAGAAATACATACTGCTCCTAGTAGCTGTTCTCAATAAATTTCACGCAACAAATACATTTTTTGATACCATGATTGAAATCTAGAAAAAATTAATTATAATATTATTGTGTGAATAAATTGTATGATATTATCTCAAATAATCAAAAACTCAGAACTATATATCTGAATAAATCATAACATAATTTCCTTCTCGCAGAAAATAACTCCTAATTTTATCTGAAATTTTTCGAATTTTTCAAAAAATTCACCAAAATGAAACATCATATAGGGTTTACCTTAGCCTCTAATTTCATGAAAGTTTCTGCATAGCTATCGAAAAATTTCCAAATTTCACTCTCTCGTAACTTTTTATGAATAATTCCCCACTTTTCTGGATTTTATGCAATTTTTGTTTGCAAAATGTCTTAATTTCTCACCTAAACATGTTTTGAACCATGTGTAGAACGCTAATAAAGAAGACGAATTTCATGGCAAGGATAATTTTATTCTGTAAATATATGTTCAACGACTGTCACTAAAAAACATTTCAAAAATAAGAAGTGGTAAATGTTGAAAAAAAGGGTCGACGGCACTAACTTTTGGTTTGTAGATTTTCAATTGTCACTTCTTTGTGGAAAATGATGGGAACAAGCTTAAGAAAATAAGGTATCTTCTTTAAAGTTTTGCTTATTCACAATTAGAAAGAAAATATAAAAAATTAATTAATTTTCTCTTTTATAATGACGAGGATAAATATTTAGTGCCCATACGGGAGGAACAGCGTCAGGTAACAGGTAACCTATAGTTCCCCAAAGAAAACAAATTTTGTGAGGTAGGTCAGCGAATCTCCTTGTTAACATGACACGACCTGGGTTATCAATTTCCACAGTCTGGAGAAGTTCTGATACAAATCGGTTTGGTCCTACTTGTATGAAATATCGGCTCTCCTTCAAATTGCTCTTTTTTGGAGTTTTGATGAGTTGGAGATTGGCGAGTAAAAGATTACCATTCGGCAACATTACATAAAAGCGATCTCCTACACGATCCTCGTGCTCAGGAGGAGCATATAACTCTCCAACAAGTACACCGCGACCTTTAACATACATAGAAATGTAGCATCCTGCAACAATACCATAAGGTGCTGGTGTTGGTTTTGGTGTTGATGCGGATGTTGAGGCGGACTCCATACCTAACACTGTAAGAAAAACAGAGATTTATGAAGATTTTTCCAGCTGAAAATTCCTGTCCAGGAACCTCGGAGGATCCTGGACATATTTCTGCACATTAACCCGCACACGAACCTTTAGAGGTAATCTTGACGGTTCCTGTGCAGGAATTTGGCTCTTCACATAGTGAATTAAGGTGTGGGTTCATGTACAGGATCTTGTTCGGGATTCTATACATCAATCTGTATAGGAATAAATCCGCAAGGGTTCGCTAGTGACTTGGCTCTCTCGATAGTAAGCTGGATCTTCAAGGGAATCAAAGGAAGGCAACTTTATAGCTGTAAGCTATACGTATACGTGTTTCTGGACAGAAACCCACTCCTCAATTTACTCCGCAAAATAACCTGTACATGATCATTCAAAGGTACCTTTGTTGTTGCAGGTTGCTTTGCAGGATCATGTACATACTACAGTTTCCTTCACCAAATTCTGGTGATGGTTCCTGTACAGGAATTTTCAGCTGGGTTGTTCCCCCAAAAAAATAACTGTCAGTACCTGTTAGTAATTAGACTGAAACTGATTCTCGATGCCTCCATTCCATACAGCTAAACAGTGACGTGGAGCTGTATGGAATGGAGGATTCGTATTGACATCTTAGAATTTTTTATTCATGTTGTCCCATGATATATTTCAACTTTGTACCCCCTTTCCCCACTCTTCTCCCTTCCCTCATTCTTCCCGCTTTCCTTACTCTTCCCCCATCCTTCTAACAAAAATTCACCCTACTCCTTCTATCCCATCGCCCTACTTAATAAGTATCAGCAGAATATCTATAAATTTTCGCCCATAAAATTCCCGATTATTTGCCGGTTCTCGCCGATTTGGCCCGGTTGTAAATATTAAGTCTCTTACTATAAGCACGAATGAAACGTATTTAACATAAGACTTTCATATGTCTTAATTATCTGCGCAGATTTGGTTAACATGACAGTTGTTATTTTTTATAAACATATCCTTCGATAAATATTGTTGATGTTCTCTTTAATAAAACATAGTTATTTATAATATTTTATATCTTTGGTGTCAGTGAATGATTAACGATTAGTTGATGAAGAGTAATTACAAGCAAATTTAGTTAATTATTAATAATTAATACAGTTTAATTATAATTATATAGGTTTATAACATAGTTAATGTAAAATTCACTATCAATTTGAATAAATCAGTTTTTAATGGAATTTCGCAACATTTTTCTTTTAACCCTCAAACGGCACACTTCAACCCAGCATACGTAAACGGCACACTAGTGCGAATTGGGATTTTGTGATTTCAGCTGAACATTTTAATATGAAAATAATTTCCAAAATCTGCGTATAAATATATGATTTTGGGGTAAAATTTCTCGCCCAATCCGTTGGGGCAACTTAAATTTATTGAAAATTATATCACCTCATCACAAAATTGTTATTAAAAAAAGGCTTTCTTGAAAAATAGACATTTTCAACAAAAAAACATAATTTTTTCAAAACTAAAGGTATTGAAACGTAACTAACGCGATTCTTTATTTAAATACATGTTCTTTCATGAAAAAAATATGCCAATCTGATAAAATTAGATTAAGTATTTTTCCAGATGTGTCAGATTTTCGGTATTTTCGTATGAAGTATATCACGAGTGCAGGACAGCACACATTGTTATTTTTGTAGTATACAAGCATATTATGTGAGGGTTTGTTAGGAAAGAGTAAAAGTACATAGAATATTTAGAGAAGAGAACAAAGTTTTACTACCTATTTTTAGAAAAAATTAACATTATTATATTGTGAAACTATTACTCTTATGACAATCATCATTGAACATTATTCGTTAAGACCAATGCAGTCAACGCAGACAGAAGCTCTGTGATCGACGCACATCGTCTTCAGACTCTTCTGCTAGTGCCTGCAGAACAGTCCTAGAACTTCCCAAACTGTAACGACGTCCTTACTCCGCCATTCTTAATATAAAAAAAAATTATTCAAAAAATATCATCATATCAATTTAAAGTCTAACAATAGCGAGTAATTGTAAACGTTGTGCTTTTCGTGGAATATTTTCACTGGTTCATGAAATGTTATTTATTATTGCTTATAATCTTTCTTTTTGTTTATAGACATATTTATGAACAAATTAACTTACCTTTTTATGAAAGATCTTGTTTCAGGCACAGAAACAACGTTTTACAATTTTTCATAAAACACGACTTGGCACCTTCTAACGGCACACTAGTGCGAATTTGCACCACTTGAAACTTTTACAGTGTCTCACTCGGCTGCTCGCAGGCGGATGACTATCTGTTTACGCGTCATGTATTTGTGGGTGTATGGACATATTTAACGTAGCGGTGAGAGACTTTGAAAATAGTTTTAGAAAAAATATCAGCGCTTTGAAATTTTTGCTGGTGCGAATTCGCACTAGTGTGCCGTTTGAGGGTTAAGTAACCAGTAGGATGCAAAAGAAATCAAAAAGTAAATCATAATTTTTGGTTTAAAATCTTGAAAAATCCACATTTTATTAAACAAATTTTCCAAATTGATTGAAATTTTCAATATTTTTTTGGAGAAGGATTTTCAATAAAATGTTGAATCTCTGAACAAAAAAATATCATTTTTGGACCAGTTGCATTTCTAATAACATAACATTCAGTTCCTTTCAAACAAGACAAATTTTCAACAAAATAGTCACATTTTTAACCACATAGATGAATTTTCAACCAAAATGATGAATCCACATAACTATCAACACCAATAACGAAAAATGTAATAGCCGGCATTTTAAATAATAAAGATTTTAATTATAATTCTAGTGTGAAACGTCTGAAAAGACCTCTAGATTCGTCTCCGAAATATCTATGTGTGCCTTTTTTCTCTTTTAAACCATTTTCCAAACAATTATATCATTTTTAATAATTTCAAACTTTGCAAAACATTATAAACAAACCGAGGGTTCGATGAAAAATCGAGAACACCTTTGCACTTGTCTCACAAATGTCCAAATTTGCTTTTATTAAACGACTTTTCCAACACATATATATATATCATATTTAACAGTTCTGCAATTTTCATAAGCAAATATATTGTTAACAACACATTTTTCTACTTTTCAAGCTTGCAAGAGATAGTTTTGTTGTTATCGACTCTGCTATAGGAACATGCTGCATGAGCTTGAAAATTGTTGTGAAAATGTGCAAAAAATGTGAATAGCATTTACTTGATTAAACAATTATTTAAAAAGAAATCCTCTTTGAGGTGTTTACAGGTAGATTTTGATTAAATACTTAAAGTTTGATTATCTTTTTAGTTATAAAGTTTATTATTTGTTTTGAAATTTGATAATTTTGTTAAAAAATGCAACTATCTAATTTAAAATTAAACTGTTTTATTGAAAATTCATCTTTTTGGTTTGAGAATTCAACTATTTTGTTAAAAGTTCGAATATTTCATAGAAAATTTCCTCTTTGTTAAAAATTCATATACTGGGCTTGAGAAGTCAAATAAAATCTTTTTTAAGTTGAAAATTCAACTATCTTTTTGAAAATATGTATTTTTAATTGAAAAATGCATCTATTTCAATGGAAATTGCATCTTTATTTGATAAACATTTAAGTGTGTGGTTAGAAAATCAACAATTTTGTTTTACAAAGTCATCCTTTTTTGTTGAAAGCTCAACTGTTTTGCTGAAAATTCAACTATTTTGTAGAAAATATACTTGTTGATTAAATTTCATATTTTGCTGCAGAAAAATTACTTGAATTTTTTTTTTTATGGAAATTCAACTATTTTTTGACATTTTGTCTTTTCGATTGGAAAATTTATCTGTTTCAGTAGAAATATTTCATCTTTATTGGATAAAAACGCAACAATCTGATTGAAAACTCTAAAATTTTGTTGGAAACTCACCCTTTTTGTTAATAATTCAAGCATATCCTCGTAGAAAATTTACTTCCTCTTTAAAACTCATATTTTGGTATTGAAGAGACAAAATAAACTCTTTTTTGGATGAAAAATCAACTGACTTTTTCTTGAATTCATCTTTTAGATTTTATAGTTCACCTATTTTACCGGAAATTTCATCTTTCTTGGATAAAAATGCAACTGTTTGGTTGAAAATTATTCTTCTTTGCTTGAGGAATCATCTATTTCGATTGCAAATTTTGGTTAAACCACGTTGTTAAGAAATAATTTCTTTGTTCAAGATTCATATTTTCACTTGGAAATTCATCTTTTTGGTTAAAATTTTAACTATTTTGTTGATATTTGTTCTTTTCTAATTGAAAATTCAACTGCGTCGGTAAAGTTGCATTTCTTTGTGAAATTTTATTATTTTTTTATTTTATTGAAGGCTTATCTCTTTGGTTGAAAGTTCAACCCATTTTGTTAAAAATTCATCTTTTTGGAATGAAAATTCAGCTATTTTATGGAAAAGTGATCTATTTCATGAAAAATTTAATTATTGTTTGAAGTTCATATTCTAGTGTTGAAAAGTCAACTGAAATCTTTCTTGGATGAAAATTGAACTGCTTTTTTACAATTTATCTTTTCAATTTGAAAATTCATCTACTTCCGTGGAAATTTCATCTTTCTTAGTTAAAAAAAACAATTTGGTTGAAAATTGAAGGATTTTGTTAAAATGTCGTCCGTTTTGGTTAAAAATTTAAAAATGCTTCGTTGAATGGTTGAAAGCTCAACCATTTTGTTAATAATGAAACTTTTCTGATTGAAAATTCAACTTTGTGGGTAAAACTTGAACTACCTTGTTGAACATTTTTATTATTTTAATGGAGGTTCATCTCTTTAGTTGAAAGTTCAACAATTTTGTCGAAATGTCATCCTGTCCTAATTAAAATTTAGCTGTTTTGTTGAGAATTTATTTATTTTGCAGAAAATGTACTTTTTATTTCAACTGCTTTTTTTGGTGTTGAAAAGTCAACTTAAATCTTTCTTGGATGAAAATTCAACTATTTTTAAACGATTTGTCTCATTCATTAAAAAATGCATCTGTTTTAGTAGAAATTTAATATTTTTCAGCTAAAAATGCAACTATTTGGTTGAAAGTTCAAAAATTTTGTTAAAGAGTCATCCTTTTTGTTTGAAAATTTAACTGCTCTGTTGAAAATTCCTTTTTTCGGTATTAATAAGTCAAACTAAAATCTTTTTTGGATGAAAATTCAACTTTTTTCTTTCTGAAGTTTACCTTCTCGATTTTAAAATTAACCTGTTTTAGCAGAAATTTCATCTTAATTGGATAAAAATTCAACTGTTTGGTTGAAAATTATTCTTCTTTGCTTGAGGATTGAAATATTTTGTTTGAAAATTTTGGTTGAACCACTATTATAAGAAATCATTTTTTTGTTCAAGGTTTATATATTATTTTGATTTATCTCTTTAGTTGAAAGTTGAACTACTTTGTTGTAATTTAACTTTTTCAATTAAATATTCTACTGCGTGTGTAAAAGTTGAAATACTTTGTTGAATTTTTTCCTTTTTTTCAATGAAGTTTTATATCTTCGGTTGCAAATTTACCTATTTTGCTTGAAATTAATTCCTTCGCTAAAAATTCATATTTTCGGGTTAAAAATTAAATTTTTGTAATTCGTCAAGAAAAAATCAGGAAATTTTGAAAATAAAATTTTCACCCTGCAGAGCATGTATTATCTTACACGCAACAAATTTCCCTTTATTGTTATATATCGAAGCCTCCATTCCATACCGCTCCACGTGGCGTCTCACAGTGGGGCAAAAAAAAACATTCTTGGACAAATTGATTTTCAGAAGACAAATATTATCCAATTTCAACTTTTCTTTTAAATCAAAGCCAATAAAATTTCGCATCGAACTGTCATGGCCGATTTTTGAATTTTTGTTCATTTTTTTTGTCTATTTAATAACAAAAATTGAAAGCAACTATCCAAAAAAGATGTCCAAAAAAATTGTTCAAAAATTTATTGAATTTTTTATAAACAAATAAGTGAATTATAATGGTTTCGTGGGGATTGGCGGCGATTTGTCACTTCATTCGCACTAAATTTGAACAATTTATGGACAAAAAGAGCTTTTTAGTTGAATCAATGGAAGTTAATGAATGGCTTTTTATTTTAAAAGCAATTTTTATTAACAAATATCCATATCAGATATTTTGATGGAATAAATGAAGTTTTTTCTATGGAATTGATCATATATGTTAGTACTTGGAAGTAAAACCTAAGTATCATATTTGGTCACCAAATAAACAACAATTGTCGTTTTTTATGTATTTATAAATAAAATACCGTTTTTTCACGGAATTAACAGCCAATTAGTTAGCAATGATGTTTGGCTATGAATCGATAACATTTGAATATTGTGTAACCAAACTTTATTAACAAATACATTATTTGGCTATTTTGTAGTATTGAAACTTGATTTTTTTTAATCAACTGTTAATAACACATTTTTTTAAACTTTCTTTGATAGTTTGATAACGATCCAATATTTTTATTTTTATTTACAATGTAGTAAACAAATTTTTCTCGGCTTCACTACCTTTTTTGGTTAACGGAATTGATCTGTTTATTTTGAAAATGACCTGCTCGGATAAAATTATCGGAATCAATACTGATAAAATGATCAGAGTTAGTACTATTAGGTAGTTTCTCGGAGCATTGCTCTAGCTTCTGGAAGCAATGGCATCACATGCAGTTTCGACGATATCAGTAAAACAGAAAGTGTTTTTCTTAGAATTAGTTTGATTTCATAATAATATCCTCACCTGTGAAATACTTGTGAAAATCATATATGTCATACCGTGTATGGCTAAGTTAATTGAATTGTTAATAAAAATAAAAATAGTGGATCGTTATCGAAGTACCAAGAAAAGTTAAAGAATGTGTCATTAACAGTTGATTATACACACAAAAACAAGTTTAAATTCTGAAGAATAGCCGAATAATACATTTGCTGATTAATTTTGGTTAAACAATTATCAAATGTTATCGATCCATAACAAGAAAACATTGCTAAATAACTGGCTGTTAATTCCGTGAGAAATGCGGTATTTTATTTATAAATACATGCAATGATGCAAATATGATTAAACAATTGTTGTTTCTAATAATAAATTGTTTACTGTCATCAAAATGTTCTTTAAAATTTAGAAGTTTGTTATTTACAGTTAATTGCATCGAAAAAAAATCAAGTTTGCGCCTCCAAAAATAGTCAAATATTGCATTTGTTAATTAAGGTAGTTGGAACAATTATTAACTTCTATTTGGTGACGAAATATGATACTTAGATTTTACTTCCAAGTAATATATTATCGATTCCACAAAAAAAAGTTATTTATTCCATCAAAAATACCTGATATGGATATTTGTTCATAAAAATTGCTTTCAATATAACAAATTATCTATTCACACTATCCGAATCGGGTAGTGTTTCTAGGTGGATAGTTTCTTGTAGTAAATAACTACAAGTGTGGGTTCACCACACCCACGACGAGCCAACAGCACGCAGTATTCCCGAACGGTCACTCATCCAAATACTAACCGCGCCCAACACTGCTTAACTTCAGTAATCTAACGAGAAAAGGTTTTTCAGCGTGGTATGGCCGTTGGCCATAATTCAACAAAAAAATTCTTTTTGTCTATAAATACAGTCGAACCTCGATAACTCGAACCACCAAGGGACGCAAGAAACACTTCGAGTTATCGAAAATTCGAGTTATCGAGGAATTATTGTACCTTGACGAAAATCCCGGGGCCGAAAAATTTCTTCGAGTGTAGTTCAAATTTTGTGCGAATCAAGTGAAGAATAGCCGCCAATCTCCACGAATTCATTTTTTCACTTATTTGTTTATAACAAGTTCAATACACTTTTGAACATTTGCCTTGCTATTGGACATCTGTTTTTGGTAGTTGCTTTTAATTTTTTAGGTATTTTTGACTAAATCAAAGCATTTTTTTTAAACTGGTGTACTTCAAAAGTCAATTTTTTTCTTTATTTTTGTTATTGAATGATCAAAAATTTTTTTTTTAATCTGAAAATCGGCCATGTCAATTCGATGCGAAATTTTATTAGCTTTCTTTTAAAAAAAAAGTTGAAACCGGAAAATAATTTTCTTCTGTAAATCATTTTGTCCACGGACGTTTTTTTTTTTTTGCCCCACTGTACTTCTGCGGTGTACCATCCCACGTCGCGTTTGGTCGGTTTACAACTCCAGATCTTAAGCTTCTACATATGTCTTGGAGCTGTAAATCGACAAAACGTGACGGAAAGCTGTATAGCATACGCTGACCAAACGCAACATGGTGCGATACACCGCCTGAAGACAACGTGGAGCAGTATGGAATTGAGGCGTGGATAAGAAATGCATACATTTTCCAGTACTTCATTCGAATATGAAAAGATCGCTTTATCTTAAGTAGGCAAATAGTATCAAACAGATTATATCTTTAGTTGAAAGAAGGAAAAATACGTCATTATAGAAACGCGAATAAATTTTTACTTCAGGTTAATTTAAATTTAAATTGTAAAAACGAAGTCAAAGAAGCCATTCCTAATACTTCAACTTAACTTTTCTCTGGGTTCAGCTTTGCAGGCCACTGTACATGAGGAGAAGGTTTATTTATAATTTGAATGATTTGGAATAGAAAGTAAAAATGCTACAATTAAAAATTTATTTTAAATTTTAGATATTATACTCACCAATATGATCAGAGAAGACCACCATGAAAAAACACAGAATGCTAACCGGAGTCCCCATTTTCTTGAAATATAGAGAACCCACTTATGACAAATTTGGGTACCAGTGTAACTAATGAATATTCTTGAAAATGTTTGAAGATATATACTTATCGCAATCTTAATTACCCCTCTGAATGATTAAAAATCATGCATAAACTTGCTCGATTGTACCTTACTTTATTTACGTTAAGAAAACATCCGTTTAATGTTTGCTGTAATAGAAATATTACGCAGTTCGATAAAGCACGAGAGCACGAACGAGAAACATGTTAAACTCTTCACATGGCCTCTAAACTTTTATATTTAAAAAAAGTAATAATACATCTTTAAGTTTCACAAGTAACAATTTTTCAGGTTATTAAAACATCAACACATTAAAAATCTAACACAGACCGAATCCATTTAAAAACAGGCAGGTTCTACACTTGAAGTCGCAAAATCTCTCGGGGACAAAATATTTTATTTTTCAGAGGAAATTAGACAATACGTATTTTTTCGATTTTTGAAAAAAAAATTTACGAAGTTATGCGTATTGAAATGTTTTGCTTTGTTTTTCAAACAAATCCCAATTTTTTTAAAACTTATACAACTGTTGACCTAGTTGAGATATTTCAGATTTCCTTTCGGATTCTGGTAGAGTCTATCGCCTTCTTTCGAAATTTCTGAAAATATTAAAAGTAGATTTTCTCAAAAAACCCAAACTTATATTTTTTTCCAATTTTTTTTTTTCAATTTGTACTATCACAAGGAAAATACCTTGTGAATTTTATGCGGGCTAAATAACATTAGTGGCCAGGAGACTTTTTTGCATAAAATCCTAAAAAGTTCTACAAAAAATACCTTCATTCATTTATGATACCTTGTACCATTTCCGAGAAAAATGAAAAAATTAAATTTTCATGAAGAAACAAATTTTCTTGACCATATGTTTCTAGTCCTTCAACTTGCTTTCCAAATTTTATATATAAATGAACAATTTAAATTCGAAAATGTCTTTATTAATTTTTTCTATCATTTTCTGATAGCTTAATTTCTCTATGCAAATTTAGATTCACTATAGTAGGTAAATCTCGAAGAATGGATTTGAATGCCAAAAGACAAGTGCGTCTTGTGTTTAAAACTTTGCAAAGAAAAGCAATTTATAATATAGTTAATAACAGATTTGTACAGTTAAAATAATTGGCTGCTCTGCTGGAACTGTAGTTTCCAAAATAAATATTAAATTTTTTTATTTTTCTCGGAAATGGTAAAAGATATCATAAATGAGTAGAGGAACTTTTTGTGGAACTTCTTTAAGTGTGCCAATTATTTTCCTCACATTTTTTCGTATCTGTTGCTATTTTCAAGAAAAATGCGGAAATTGCATTTTATGAAAAAAAATTCTTCTGGACCCAAAAGTTATTCAGCCCGCATTAAACTCACAATATGTTTTTCTTATGGTAGTACAAATTAAAAAAAAAATTGGCAAAAAATGTAAGTGTGGGTTTTTTGAGAAAATCTACTTTTAATATTTCCAGAAAAACCGCCGCCATTTTGTTAACGAATTCAACCCATTTAACTTGGGTGCACAGATGTCACTTTTCTAACTGTGCACGTGCACAGATATCACTTGCCCAACGGTGCATGTGCACAATTGTCACTTGCCCGACTGCGGAAGTGCACAGATGGAATTGGCGTAACGGTACACGTGCAGAGATGTCACTTGCCCAACTTTGCACGTTTATGTCCTTACGTAAGGGTTGTACGAGGGTGATCCTTCATATCTATGTATAATAAATTTTTAACAGTTAAAATTATTCAATCCTGGTGGAATTGAGAGTACTAACTTTCTTAAAGTTGGTTTAAAAATATTCCAAATATTATTTTGATGGAATTATTCTTTTCAAATTATTATAGATATCTGAAAATCTCTTTTTGTTGGACCTCCTTTAAAATCGCGCCATTGCGTGCACGTGAAGCAGGCGTAATGTGGCCGCTTCCAGCCCAGTGACGTTCGGACATGCGCACTCCACCGCCAAGCCAACATGAAACTTTACGCCCGCTACATGAAACTTCACGCCCGCCAGGATTGAATAATTTTAATTGTTAAAAAATTATTATACTTAGATACAAAGGATCACCCTCGTATAAACCCTTAAGTATGGACATAAACGTGTACAGTTGGGCAAGTGACATCTGTGCACGTGCACATTTAGGCAAGTTCCATCTGTGCACATCCACAGTTGGGCAAGTGGCATATGTGCACGTGCACAGTTGGGCAAGTGACATATGTGCACGTGCACAGTTGGGCAAGTGACATATGTGCACGTGCACAGTTGGACAAGTGGCATCTGTGCTCGTGCACAGTTAGGAACTGACATCTGTGCACGGTTCAGTGCACAGGAGTCCATCTGTGCACGTCGAAATTTCGACTTGTACAGTTGTCCAAGTGTACCATCTGTGCACGTGCACAGTTGTCCAAGTGGCAACTGTGCAAGTCGAAATTTAGAGGTGCACAGTTGTCCAAGTACCATCTGTGCACGTGCACAGTTTTCCAAGTCACAACTGTAAACGTCGAAATTTCGACGTGCACAGATGGATTCCTGTGGACTTGGACGTGCACAGATGCAAGTGCAAATTTGTCCGTCACCCGTAACATATGTGCACGTGCAGATTTAAGATAGTGACATCTGTGCACGTTCAAGCCCACAGGAGCGCATCTGTGCACGTCAGTATTTCGGCGTGCACAGTTGTCGATTAGACAACTGTGGACGTGCACAGATGCTACTTGCACAACTGTGCAGGTCTAAATATCTACGTGCACAGATGACAATTGGACAACTGTACACGTGCACAGATGGCATGTGCACAGATGGCACGTACACAGTTTTCCGTCTGATCAACGACGTGCACAGTTGTCCGTCTGGCCATCGACGTACAAAGTTGAGCACGTGCAAAGCTGCTATGTACAAAGTTGACCCCATCCCCTATTTTGGCATGAAAATTCGTTTTGTGGTTGAAAATTCTTTTCTTGCACTGAAAATGTAACTATGGTTTATTTTTGGTTGAATATTGATCTTTTTTTTTTATTGAAAATTCGTATTTCCGACTTTGAATTTCAACAAGTTGGTTAAATTTTTTTCCATCTCGACTAAAAAATCTTTCTTGTTTGACAATTCGTCATTTTGGTTTAAAAATTGATCTCATTCGGATGAAAATTGATCCATTTAGTTGCAAATGCAATTAGTTGCTTAAAGTTGAGCTGCTTTATTTAAAATTAGAGTTTTTATTTGAACATTCATAATTTTAGTTAAAAATTCATCTCTGCAATACAAAATTCATCTATATTATTAAAAACTATCCTTTCTTGGTTTGAAAATCAACATTTCACTTGAAAGTTTATCTTTTTGATTGGTGATTCAACTACTCGGTCAGCATGTCATCCATTGTGTTGAAAGTGCAAAAATTATCTCAATATTATAGGTAAATTGATTCGTCTCCCATCAACACATCTGTTCTATTTTCGCATCTACTTTAAAATATAAAAATGAAAAAACTTTCACTTTGAAAATCGATTTCAAATATAATATAAATGACGATAGCTTGCTCACTCTTCAATGAAATGTATTGATATTATAGGTCAATCGACTAGTCTCAAACCAAGGAATCTTTAATAATCTTGAAATAACTTTGAATTATGTTGATTTTCAAAATATTATTGGGTGCTCAAAAAAATGCAATAAATACTTTCAGAAATCATTTGGTTAGTTCAAAGATATAAATGTTGAAAATAAGCCCTCGAAATTTCATAATTTTACTTGCAAGCGTTTTCAAGTTATCGTGTTCACAAAAAAGTGTGACATCCGAACACACACACACACATCCAAACATACACACACACAAATATCCGAAAAATTGCTTAGAACATTGTATTAGACATTTTTAAATTGAGGACAGTCTAATGAAATGAATTTACACATTGTGGAAAATGTTACCATTACAACTCTTCCTCTATGAGGAAGCAAAAGTGAAAAATTCGTGAAAAAACTGCAATTTTCTCGCATTATCTCAGGATAATAATATCAACAATAATAGTAATTCGTTTTAACAATTAACTCTAATAACATTGATTAAGTCTAACCTTGCTCTAATTGCAAATTGGACAAAAAGTTGGAAATTTAAAATAAAAACCCGACTTTCTAACTCTATGTTTAGACAATTTAAGTGAACATCTGGTTATCAGTAAAAAGTAGTATTTCATGTACTTGAAACACTTTTCATTTAAAGAACCGCAAAAAGTCATAGTTAGGGCTAAAAACTCGCAAACCCAACTTTTTCACTTAATGGATTTCTTTGGGACCCTGCAAAACAGACTTATGGGAGCGACAATCAAAAAGTAATATTTCGTTCATAGTCTATTGCTTATTGCAAAGAGAATTGTTGAGTTTCAACTTGATTCAGCTAATATTGAGGATTCTGAATAAAATTTACAAAAAAGTATTTTTTTCTTATGGGAAATACGTGTGTTAAACTTCATGGGGCTTACGACACCTTTAAATATCTTTCTATTTCTAACCAAAAAAATAGATTTATTTTTTTGTGAATCCGTACATAATTCCGAGCGATATGCATGAAAATTGAAAAAAAAATTTGCAATGCATTTTTGGACCACCCTACTAACACTGAACAAACGCGACGTGGTGCGGTCGTCATAATTTAAAATTGAATCATTTTTAAATTGAGGTTCATTTAAATTTAAACTGTATAGAAAACATTAATTATATTTGAAATCAACTTTTCTCTGGTTAAAACTTGATGTATTCTATAATCGCTATCTCAATTGTCCTTCTAAATTATGAGGAATCATGCATACACTTATTCAATTTTACTTTACTTTATTTACGTTACAAAAAATCCATTTAATGTTTGTTCTCACAGAAAGACTACACAATTTGATAAAGCACGAGAGCACGCGCATGTTGAACTTTTCAGGTGACCTTCAAGGATCAAAGATGTTATGTCAAAAACAAGTGATAAATCATATTAAAATTTTTTAAGTAATAATTTTTCATTTCTTTAGAACATGAACTTAAAGTTTAAAATATAATACTTGAATATTAACTCCTATTTATTATCTCTCTTTACATATTTGTGTCATAGTAAATATATTTTATTTTGCTTCACACTGAATTCATTTGTAACAAACTTATTGTGTTTGTCCCATTATAATTTATCGTTACTTTAAATTTTGATTTATATTCAGAAAAAATTCGAATAAGAAAAAAATACTATAATTTGATATTCGAAATGTATGAAGCTTTAGTGATTTGAATCAATACTGAGCACACGAGTGATTGGAAAGGTCCATTAAGACATTAGAGACAAAATCATAATTGCTATTGTAAATCATGAAGAATATAATTAATCACCAACTGAGAATTTCAGATTATTATACATAAGTGTCAACATTATTAAAATTCGACTAAAACAATCAGCGAAAATAGTTATGTAAATTGCGCTTCACGAGAGACGGACCTGACGATTTATCGATGACAAAATCAATGACATTTAAAATGCAATCACGGAAGATAATTTAAAAAAAAATAAAAATTAAAACAAATAATACTTCACGATATGCTTCGATAAAATTGTCGTTAGATGACAAGAACATGGTGGTGGTATTGTTTAGAATGTTTCGAAGGTTATACGATGGAAGTCAAGAAGAATCCGAGAATTAGCAACAAGTGAAAAAATGTAAGGATAGCCCACTTTAAGATTTAAGATGAAATTTCTACCAAAAAAGATAAATTTTTGACAAAATATATAGATACATGCATACTCAACCAAATAGCTATTCCTAAACCCCCAGACCCTCTCGTTGACAAGCGTAGTTCTGCCTTAACTCCCCACCCCCAAAAGTAACGTAACCCCAAATTCTCTCAAAACATGGAAAATAGAGTGGGTTATCATGAAAATAGGGGGATAAATTCTTTTAGTTGAATATAAATACCATATTAAATTCAATATGTAACATTTTAGATTCCTTAGATTTCAAGTCGAAATATATTGCATTTTCAACAAAGTAGTTGGATTTTCAACTAATAAAGATTTTCTACCAAAATAAATTAATTTTTAATCAAACAGTTACAAAAACAACCAAATAGTTGAACCTTCAAGCGAAAACAAAAGAATATTCAATAAAATAGTTGAAATTTCAATCAAATATTTAATTTTTCAAGCCAAAAAGATCATTTTCTCGAAAACAGTTGGATTTTTAACCCGGAAGCTTTAATTTTAAACCAAAAAAATTTTATTTGCACCCAAATACACGGGAAAAAGAATTTCATTAAATTTTATAGAACTAGTCCTATAGTAGAGGATACGACGGGTAGTTTATTAAAAGTTAAAATCTTCTTGGTTTTACATTTCATCGAACTATTCTACAAAATTTAATACAGAGTTCTCTAAAATGCGAAAAACGTAGAATAGTTCTAGAAAATCTAAAAGTCCAGCTAATATACAGTCTACATCGGAGAAATCTCGAAACTATAGAGAACAGTTCTATAAAATCATGGCCGATTTTTAGCCTAAAAAAAAATCTTTTTTATTATCATTATTATTATCATTATGCTTTAATATTTGTTCACATATTTAAGTACATAATTATTTACTATTACATAAACAATCACTACACAAATAATCGCACGCTATTAAAATTATTATTCGCTGTGGGCTCGAACCCCCTACCTACGCATTCGGAGCTCCTGAGAAAACCTCGCAGCTAACATAACTTGTAGTATAAAAAAAAAATCTAAAATATAAGGTACAGCTGTGAAGGGCTGTTTGTCAAATTTTTGTGATTTGAAAATTCTAGGTTAATGATTTCGGAAATTTGAAATTTCTGGAGTTTTATATTTATAATGTCAGTAATTTCAAGAATATCATATTTCGAAAATTTAGTTTATAATTTAGGTAATTACAAATTTCGGGATCTTTAACATTTTTTAAGTTTTGGAAACTTTAAATTTCGAACAAATTTTTAATCGCAAATTCTTTTTTGGTTATAAATTCTAGTAGGTTCAAGATTAATAAGATGTTATATAGCTATATAGAATAAGTTTATATATAAGTTATATGAAATTAAAGGCTTGCATTGCAAATAATTTTAAAAGTTGAATTCCCAATTCTATATTTTTTGAATCGATTAAATAAGATATGACATGGGAAAAGTTGAATCTATTTCAATTTTTAACGTTGAAAATTAAAATCTTAAGTTTTCCAATAACCGACACATCTCTAAATGGCAAGTCCACTACCCGGGTGCACCGGAACGTGCACCAGGTCGTTCGAGACGTCATCTACGAGAACTTTTTTAGAATCTAAATTGTGTCAATAGCCAAACTAACTACCATTAAGAAAATATGAGAGAAAACAAAGTTTTCATATTTTTATTTCGGTCTCACGATACATTTAGAAAAAATTTAAAAAAGAAATCGAGTCAAAATTCCTTTTTATTGACGTTTCGGCCTCATCTGTGGGCCTTAATCAGAAAGAAACATCTTAGAGAATAATCGAACTCAATCATAAATATACGTCGCAGCGAATGACAACATTTTAAAATTTTGTAAAGTCAGATCATTCTGAAGTTTTAAAAATCACTATGAAGTTTGTGAAAAAACATCAGTTTGTTAGCTGTTTCACAGCATTTTAATTACAAAATATGAACCTTTTTTTAACATATTGTGAAAGTTCCTTGGACTTTATAGTTTCCCAATACTTTTTTTACAAACTTCATAATGATTTTTAAAACTTCAGAATGATATTCGCTTCGACGTATATTTATGATTGACTCTGATTATTCTTTAAGATGTTTGTATCGATGAAGGCCCACAGATGGGGCCAAAACGTCAATAAAAAGGAATTTTGACTCGATTTAGTTTTTCAATTTTTTCTAAATGGATCGTAAGACCCAAACAAAAATATGAAAACTTTGTTTTCTCTCATATTTTCTTAATATAAAAAAACGATCGAAGGGAGCTTGTCGACAGTAGTTAATTTGGTGGTTGAAACAATTCAAATTTCTAAAAAACTCTCGTAGAATACGTGCTGAACTACCTGGTGCGCGACTCGGTGCACCTGGATCGTCGACTCAACACTTAATTCTTTGGATGTTGACACAATTTGAATTTTAAAGCAGTTCTCGTAGAATACGTGCCAAACGACCTGGTGCACGTTCCGGTGCATCCTGATCGTCGACTCACCATTGATAGTTATTTTGGCTATTGATACAATTTAGATTCTAAAAAAGTTCTCGTAGATGACGTCTTGCACGACCTGGTGCACGTTCCGGTGCACCCGGGTAGTGGATTTACCATTTAGATATGTGTCGGTTATTGGCAAACTCAATATTTTAATTTTCAACGCGTGCTAATGTTCTCTAAGACTTGAATTCTTTTTTTTTCACGCGGGAGCCATGCGGAGAAGTCGCTGCCTGCGCACAGTAGCGACTGCGCAGCTACATTTTAAAGAACTGAACTCTATAGATCTTAGATTGAAGTAGTTCACAAACACTCAATACTTCGAATCGAATTTCTATGAGATTTTTCAACATTTTTTGAAGAATTTTTCTATACATTTGACTGAATTGAGGACTGAATTGACTGAATTATAATTATGTGATTACAAACTTTCAATACCTGAATTGTGATTTCTACGAAAGTTTTCAGCATTCTTTCATGAATTTCTCTATTTATTTTATTAAACTTTTTCAAATCGGAGTTCAATATAAAGTTTACAGAATTCTTGTAGAGTTATTCTAGGTTAGTTCTATATTAAATCCTGAAAGTTATACAGAATATAGAAAATTTGTTCAAGGTTCGCTCTCATCCCCGACTCTTGTAATACTTCAAGAAAGTTTAATGAACTTTTTTTTCCGTGTAAGATGACTTTTCTACCATAAAATATGAATTATTTTCACCAAAAGACGAATTTTCAACCAATAAAGGTGAATTTTTAACCATTATTTGAATGTTCCACTGAAGTAAAAATAGATTTTTAATACCGAATTTTCAAATTTTCCGTTCAAAAAATCGATTTAAAAAAATTTAATTTTCAACCAGTTGAATTATAGGAGAGAAGACGAATTTTTAAACAAGTAATTGAACCCTTAACCAGCAAAATTAATTTTTAACAAAATACATGAACTTTATACCAAACAGGTAATTTGTTAGCTTATGAAAGATAATTTCCAAACCAAAAGTGCAATAGCTATGTAAATTTATAGATAACAAGTTAATTTTAAACAAAAAGGAAACACAAATTTTCAACAAAGAAGCTTGATTTTCAATAAAAAAATAATTCTTTTTAACCAAATGAAGTTGAATATTTAACAGAATTATTGAATTTCGAATCCAAAAAGATGAATTTTCTACGAAACAGTTCAATATTCAACCCGAAAATATGAATTTTCAACTCGAATGATGAATCGTTAACAGCCACAAAAATATAATTTTTGGAAAAGTAGTAAAAGTTTCAACAAAGCAGTTGACTTTTATACAAAAAGAGACGTATTTTCAACAAAATAGTTGAATCCTCAAGCAAAACCGATTAATTTTCAACCTAACAGTTGCGTTTGTATCCAAAGAGGATGATTTTTCTACCAGATATTTCAATTTTCAACTAGAAAAGATCAATTTTAAATTAAGAGAACCAATCTAGAACCAAAAGTAGGAAAGTTGAAAAAATTAATTTGCAAAAACTAATTTTCAACAAAATAAATACATTTTCATAAAATAATTGAATTCACAAATAAAATGATGAAGTTCCAAACAAAGAAATGAATTTTCAACAAAGTAGTTTAACTTTCAACCAAGCTTAATTTTTGATAAAAAAAAGATGACTTCTTAACCAAATAGTTACATTTTCAATAAAATACTTGAATTTTCAACCAAATAGTAGAAGCTTCAACCAAACAAGATAAATTCTGAACCAAAAATATAATAGTAGACTTTACAACTAAAAATTTCAACAAACTTTTTTTTTCATCATACCTCAATCGAAAATTCGACTTTCGATGCCTGTGAAGCGAGTCGAAAATGGAATTTTCTACCCTAGGGAAAAAAGTGACAGAGCAATGTAAATTGCGGTGTGAAACACCGCCATAGTAGGAGATTCGATGTCGACCCGCTCCACGAGTAACTCAAGTCGAATATTGCGATTATCGACATGATGAAAAATGGTATGCGAAAGTTTCTTGAAAACAGAGGAAAAGAGAAGAATATTTGAAAGAAGTGGAAATATGGGAATAGGCTTTACTGGAAAAACCAAGGAACAGAGAAGATTCCTGGGAAACAGAAGGAAAGAGAAGAATTTTTGAGAAAAAGGAAAGAGGGGAATAGGCGAAAGAGAGCGACAGGGGAAAGAGAAGTCTGAAATATAAGAGTGGTTTTCAAACTTATTAAGTTAAAATTAATCATATTCAACGTACTAAATGTTATCTAAGTTCGTAACATTACCTCTATTGACCCTCCCCTTCCTTATCTGTGTCCAAATGCAGATTTTTGGCACAGACCCCCCCTGCCCCTCAAATTGGTAACGTGGTTTACAGACGATTCCTAAGAAGAAGTTTCATTAGAAGAGGAACTCGTGAAGACTGACGAGCTCTCTTGGAAGAAAGTTTAGTGCGGAGTCCCTTTCAACCCTTTGAAGGTGCCTAGAAGCTTGTTTATGTGAAGGTTTAGAAAATGTAGCGAAATTGTTCGGCACACTATTCGATATTTGCGAACTACACGGAAAAAATAAGTCTTGGAACATTTCGCAGATTAGTGCTAGACTTCAGGACGGGCCATCATTTTAATGAAGTCTCATATACTTTCTATAAAGTGGTCATACATTTTCATGGAAAAATAAAGAAAAGTCATGGAAGTTTTCAAGCACAGTCAAGAAGCAACAGGCTTGGAATTCTTATAAGACAGTTTACAAAAAAAAATGTATACAGTCATAAAGTGGCTATAAAATAACTTCATATTTGCAACGACTTAAATTGAATAAGTGCGTGATTCAAAAACTAAGAACTCGAATGCAAGTCAGAAAAACAGTCCATGACTGTCTGCGAGAATTTTCAGAGGCGCGCTCAGTGGGGCTCAGAGACAAATTCACATTGGTATGATTGAAGTAGACCGCGTGCGTCAAGTCGACAACTAAATTGGTTACCATTGGCTTGCTTATTTAAAATGAATAAATGTGCAAATAAATTATGTACAACAAAAACTAATTGTAAAACGCATAAAGATATTAAGGTATTAATTGCAAAAAAAAATTACAACTGGTTGCGTAAAGGATTTAAATCTCCAAGATTTAGATGAGCTAAAAAATGTTATTCACTTGCTACCTTATTCTGCTAGATATGAAATTCATTTAACAAAGTTGTACGATTGTTTCTTAAATGAAGATTTACAGGCTTCAAAATTTTTAGTGGTATTACGTATTCCTACGTCTTTCTCAATCTTCGTGATATTACTTATAATAAACTTATTTCTATTCGAAATAAATTAGAAGATGGCTATTATTACATTGCATGAAACTGGATGTAAGCAGATTTTATTTTCAAGTTCGTATTGCTTTATATAAAATTTTTATAAAAGTATTGAAATAAAATATAAGAATGTGTCTGATAATAGAATAAAAGGTGTTGGTTTTTCATTACAAAAACATTTACATAATAGCCATCTTCTTATTTATAATTTTAATGAATAATAAAAAGTGGCTTAGAAGTTAATCGAGTCAACACTAATACTTCTTGAAACTCCTTCCTTTTAGAAAAAAATGCTTTGTAGAATCGAGATGTCTGGGTTATTTTTTTCAAAAAGATACGCAACCATTATTTAAGCAATTTCCTTATTTATTTAACAAAATTTATTATTCTGATATAGAATATGAAATAATTTTCGTGGATTGTTGTTGAAATTCTTATTTCTCATAAAAAATGTCATTTAAAATAACCATTTTTTAATAACAATATATAAAAAGTATTTTCGAATCTATCTCAATATTTCTTTCATGTTTTAAGAGTGTGAACGGATTGAGTTTTTTCCCATGTTTAAAATTTTGTTTATCAATAATTTATTGATATGATTTGGTAAATATATCAGTTTCATTGAAATAAATTTTTTATAACGCTGCAACTTATAAACAGTGCGTCTCACAAAAAGTGCACAAGGGACAAAAAGTTTGATTTTTTGTTGACTTGTTGTCAATTTCTTCAATCTGGAATCAAATTCTTTAATTTAAAAAATAAGAATAACTCAATTTAATTTTTAAACTGATTTTTTCCATAGAATCGAACGGTGCAATTAGTTTTTATGTTATATCTCACAAATTTGAAAAAATTATTTAAACAATTTCAGTTTAAATGAAGAAAAAACTTATTTTTTTACGTAAAATCATCCCTTGGTCAAAAAATAATTTTCCGTGGAAAATTATATTTTTCCATTAAAAAAAAATCTGCCCGCCTCGCGGGCACATTCTCATCGCGCGCTTCGCGCGCCTAGGGCGCGCACCTGTTGGATCTCGCGCTTCGCGCTCGATTAGGTATTCACCACGCGCTTCGCGCTCGATGATATGTTTATCTCGCGCTTCGCGCTCGATAATGTGTTCACCTCGCGCTACGCGCTCGGACACATTTACCTGACGCTTTAAACTTGGTTCTTCTATAGGTTTTCGCACATCGTGTGCTCGCTATTGCGCGCTTCGTGGGCTAATACTCTCGCAGTAAACTTCATCGTTATGACTTGCTTTTGGTTTAATTACGTCAGTTTTACATAAAAAGAAGAAATAATTTACTTAAGGTTCTATCGACCTTAAGGAACACATTCTCATCAAGACACTCGCGCTTCGCGCTCGATATTTGCTTTCAAAATCATGTAAACCTCGCGCTCCACGCTCGTTTCTGTTCATCGTATAATAGAAACGCAAAAGTTTGAGCGCGCTTGCGGCACAAGATTTGTTCGTCGCGCTTCGCAACGACTATATATGTGATGTTCTATGTTCTTCAGATAAAAATGACTAAATTTGTATTTGATATCAAATGAAGAAGGAAATTCCATTACTGAAGTGTATATTTCCGTATCTTTCTAATAAATCATACAATTTGAATGATGTTTTACAACTACCTGCAAAGGATAGAAAAAAAGTATCTAAGTCGTTTTTTGAACATGTATATGATAAATTTTAAAATGATTATTGAAAAATGGACATTTGACAAAAACCGGGGGGGGAGGGAGGCAAATCTTACACAAATCTAATACCTTCTCTGGATGAGAATGTAAAAATACAAATTTTCAAGTACCGTGAGCATTAAGGATAGTTATTTTATTGTTTTAATGGTTGGAAATAGTATTGAGAACATGAAAACAATGAGATATTTTGAAAAAATACACACGAGATGAAAAAGAAAATAAATAAGCTAAGTTTTGATGAGAATGTGCCCACTTATCGGGCTGATTTTTTTACTGTTAATGTAATTTTTACAAATAATACAAAAACTACACATCCTATCAGAAAGTGATCAGTAACAAATTTGTAGATCTTTTTTGAGTGCATAATTTTTGTTCGATCATCATTTGTCGTAACTTGCATAGTTTGTCCGTAAAATTAAATTTTTGGATTTTTCATTATTTTTTGTGCAATAAAAATGTGAATTTTCACTTTTTCAAGAAAATTCAAAAAGTCGTTATGATACCCTTGTAGGGCGTGCAAAAAAAAACACTTTTCTTGTCTTGACTTTTTTTCATATCGTGCGTTGTTTGGCTCAAAATGTTAATTTTCGTTTTTTTTTTTTGGATTTTGAAAATCCTATAGCTCTGACAATTTTACTTTTATCGAAAAAAGTCATGAGAATAAATTGTTCGAATTTCCATGTGCTATGAAGAGCCGTAGATAGAAATGTCAAATTTCGAAAAAAAAATGGTCACAAAAATGTCAAAAATGCTCTAACTTTTCGAAATTTTGTCCAAAATAGCTGGCTGACGAACTCGTCCTTTCTTTTCACACTCTTGTGAAGTGTGCCAAGGGGCAATCCAGTCGGAAAATTTTTTCAAATGTTATCGTGTTTACAGACTACAACAACGACAACGACAACGACAGACAGACACCGACGTAAAAACTATTTTTTCTGACTCAGGGGGTCTCAAAACTTCGACATTTGATGGAATCCGCGAAAATCATTTTTCACATAAAACCAATACCTTCTCATTATGATGAGAATGTAAAAATTGTTCAAACAATGTGTTTAATTTTGTATGCAAAGTCAGTCTTGCAGCAAGTTGTCTAATTCGCAGTCCTCACTAAAATTCTTTTTACGCGGCCACGCAGTTTTCAGCTGTAGCAGAACGCCAAGATTTTTTACTGTGTTTTCAACCCGATCGATTAGCCGAGGGGCTTGCGCGGTTAGGAATGAGTTGCCTTAGTCTCGTATCTAGGATAGGTAGTTCGAATCCCCGCAGCGTGCGTCAGATTTTTTAGAGCGTCAAAAGCGAGTGATTGATATTATTTAATAATTGTGTGTGTTATAATAATATTTAAATAAATATATAAGTTGAAGATAATAATATTATAAATTTTAAAAATAATTGTTTATTTTTTATTAGCATAAATGGCTAGCTTGACAGTCTACGAACCCTTCCTTGACTGTCTTTGAGAATTTAATATTGGAGTGTTGAACGGCTTACAAATTTTTCTGTGATATTTTGTTGATGGAGTCTAGGAGTGCTTCACTGACTATGCGGGGCGCAATTTAAGAAGTCTTTTATTTCTTCAAGCACTGTTTGCATGATTTTCCAATACGATATTTGTAAATTATCAAATGCTTTTAGACCTATCCTAAAGTCACAGACTCGGTCAATGAAAATTTCCAGCACTTTTTTTTCCGTGTATGCGACGGGGATCAGAGTTTAGTCACTTTCTCATGTATTTCATATTAACTAGATAAGTTGTAGATTTTCCCTCTTGTTAACAATGTTATCACGACCCCCTTTACAAATTTATGTTACTATACAGTATTTCAGGCACTTTCGAGATTCTCTTCATAATTGCTCGAGTTCTGAGATTACAAGAATGTAATAAAGATCCAAAAACTTGAATCAATAAAAGCGAAGTAGTAATTACAACCAGAAAAAATGTTAGGAAAGAGAAGTAGTACTCCGCGCTTGACCGGGTAAACGTTTAAATAATTATAATTATTTTTAAATTTTTAGCGGATAGAAAAGTTCACTTGGTTCAATTTTACATTCTTCTTCCAGAGAGGGGAAATATGGGAAGTAAGAATGAATTATGGAAGGGGAAGTCAGGGAAGAATAAGGGTGGGGCAGTACGGGAAGTGAGAGGAAATCGGTACAGATGAAGTAGGAGAAGTAGGGGAAATTCGGAAAATGAGGGGAGGAAAATTAGGGGAATTGAGTTGCAATGATGAGCGGGATAGTAGGGTAGCTGAGGAGACATAGTGGAGGGTCAGTAGGCAAGTGAGGGAAAATTAGCGGAAGGGAAGTAGAGTAAGGGAATTGAGGGGACTGAGGGAAGTGAATGGAAGTGAGAGAAGGGCAGGTAGGGGAAGTTAGGGGAAATTAGGGTAGGGAAAGAAAGTGAAGTGAGAGGAGGTGCGTGGAGGAGTTACCAGGGAAAATGGTGGAAAATGAGTGAACAGAAAGTACGGAACTGAGAGGAAATTAGGGAGGGAAAGTAGGATGAGTGAGAGGTAATAGAAGCAGATAAAGTAGGAGAATTAGGTGAAACTAGAGAAATAATAGGAGGGGAATTAGAGGAAGTAAATGAAGAGAGGAAAAGTAATGGAAGTGATAGGAAATGGGTGTCGGGAAGTAGGAAATGTGAATAGAAGGCAAGTAAGGGAAGTAAGTGGAATTGAAATGAGGGAAACTAGGAGAAAAGAGGGTAAAAAATTAGGGAAAATAAATGGAAGTCAACTAAGGTAAGTGAGTGGAATTGAAGGGACGGGAAGTAGGGGAATCAGTGGGAAATTAGGATAAGGGAAGAAGTTGAAGTTGGGACGGGGGATGCGTGGAGGAAGAGTATGTGAAGTAGGGGTAATGTGGAAAGGGAAAGTAGGGGGATAAGGTTGTAGGGGCAGTTATAGGTAATGAGGGGAGGGCAACTAGGGGGAATGATATAAAATAAGTATACATGAAGTAGGAAACTAAGGGGGAATTGGGGAGGAGAAGTAGGAGAAGTCAAGGGAAATGGAAGCAGATATAGTAGAAAAATTAAGGAAATCAGGGAAATAAAGGGTCGCTAATAAGTGTGAGTGAGGGGAAGTGAGGGGAGGGCTAGTAGAGGATGTGAGAAGAAATAAGTGAAAGGTAAAAAGGGAAGTGAGGATAGTAAGTGAAACGAAGGGAAGGGAAAGTAAGGGATGTGGTGGGAGATGGGGATAGGAAAAGTAGTTGAGATGAGGGGGAAATTATAGAAGAAAAGTAGGGCAAGTGAGTGTGAATGAAGAGAAGTAGGGGAAATTATTAAAATCAGGGGGATTTGGGAAAGGGAAGTCAGGGTTGGGAAGCGTGAAGGGAGGGAAGTAGAGAAGAAAGAATTTGGGAAAGAGTGAACGACTTATTTAACGTCTTATAGGCTACTTAACCCTCCTTTGTAGGCGCCCTGCGCCTACTTTGACTAATTGTCTTTATTTATACCAACTTCAGTTCAAGGTCTAAAATATTGCGTAGCCCGACAAATATACTTTGAAAACATTACGCCCGAAATCTAGAATTCCAGTGGAAAATGAAATTTATTATTTTAGAAAAATTTTCAGTTTTATGAACAAATAGTTTAAAAGTATTAGAAATGAACTTTGATGACTAGTTAATCTATTATTATTATTTAGTCTATACATTATCAAAAATGGTGTTTATTTAACGCAGGCTTCACGAACTCTCCCCTATTCACCTCTTTTCCGCTTTTTCCCCTTTTTTCACTTAAATGCGAACATGTTCTACTATTATATTTTTAGTTGAGAATTCATCTTCTTTAGTTGAAAATTTACTTATTTGACTAGATTCTTTTTTTAGGGAAGATGAAAAATATTCTAATTATTTCGAATCTCTTACACGATATGGCTTAATAATTAGTATTTTCTTTTATCAACGAAATCCGAAAAAAAACTATCCATGAAGTAATTGAAAAAATTACCTTTCCTGTGAAAAGGCGCATGTGAATGATTAATAATTGTTTGAATAATTTCAAACTATCTTCCACAATAATTGTCAATCTAAACTTTTGTTAACTGCATCATTTATTACAGAAAAAGAATTTTGTTCAAATATACAGAAGAAAAGAATGATTTGAACAAATAAGAATTCTTTAAATAATTATTGTAAACAGTCTGTCACACACAAAATAACGCTTAGCATTCTGTAACTCCGATATTTATTCCAGAAAGTTATAACTTTTCACGATTTACAGGTAACATATTGCTTAAACAAACGAACATTGATTCAATAATTACCAAATATGTTCAAAAAAACTATTATTCTCAAAATTCATTAACAGGAGACAAAAAAATAGTTCAAATAATACATGAAGATATTTTAAGAACTATTCACTTCATGATTTCTTACTACATTCTTTATTAACTTTTAAGTTATGAACTTTAGGATTGAATATTATATATATTGCATAGTATTAAACTTACAATTTCTGACTTAACAGAATTTTCGTAATAATTAATTCAATTAATTTAACATAATTCGAGAACTTTAAACTGAAATTTAAGTTAGACTAAAAAAGAAATCCATTAAATAGCTTTTAAAGAATAAAAAAATAATAGTACTAAAGTTACTAAAAAAGTACAATTTTTTTTCCTCATGCTTAAAAATATTTTATGATATTCTATGAAATATCAAAATTTTCTAGACGAAAAAAACGGATAATTCTGAATTGAAGCGGGGAAACTGAATGAGAAAAGAAATGTCCTCGAAGTTACGATTATCTGAATTTTTTCATCTATTTTTGAAAACAACCCCAATTTTTTCCTAAACTTCTATAGTTTTTGATTTAATTAAGACGCTTCGATTTTCTTTTCGAATTTTACTGTGTTTTACCGTAAGTAAGAGTTTTTGGTGAAAATTGACCTTCATTTTTTCAAAAAAGTAATCGCCAGAATCCGATCAAAAACTATAGGAGTTAAAAAATTGTATTTTCTTTTTTTTTTGGGAAAAGATTTCAAAATTAAAATACTTGTGACATCGTAGAAAATTATTTTGTTGTAACGCACGCACGAAATATTTGCTTTTCGAGGCATGTATTGCGTGCGGGAAGTGACCAATTCTAAAGCCGTGGTAAAAAGCAGTTATAAAAAGACTTTCTCTAGCTGCTGCGCTTGCGCACTTCCAGCCAGATTACTTTTTCTTGCTGTTGCGCTTGCGCATTTCGATTCAGATTTACTTTCCAGCAGCCCCCTGGAACTCTGAGTTGAAAATGTACAATGTGTTGACGGTTGGCCGTGTGGTGGCGCCAGCTATGCACTTGGCCTATGATCGTTGCAAATGCATGGTAAAATAATAAAATTGAATTTAATAACACATTAAAAGTAATTTACTGATAGTATTGAATAATCTTTGAGTGTTTTTAATTATCTTTGCGACATTTTCCATCCTCTAAGCGAAAGAAAACTGAGGGAAACTGCTTTTAGATGTAAAAATCTGCATGTATTTACAGATGTTCCAAAATATCCACGGTGTTGAAATTTTGAACTTTAGATTATAAATAAATGATATCTTAATATATTTTCAGGGTGACCGCTGGACCGGCAAACCGGGAATTTTATAAAACCGGGAAATGACAGTGAATTTATTTTTTATCGGGAATTTTACAAATATTTAGAAAAAAAATCGGTCTCAGTTTGATTTTAACAGTTTTTAAAATAATTAGTTGAATTTTTATCTGTTTCAATTATATCATTCAGTTTACAATGCGTAATTCAAAAATCTTTCACTTGAAAATTTTCTATTTTAGTTTTTGATTGTTAAGTGTACATTTTCCATTAAAAGAATTCAAAAATGCAGTTTTAAAGACTTACAAATTTTTAAATTAGAAGCATTTGGGATCAAAAAATTTGGATAAAAAATCTTTTTAATTGATCAACTGTGGATATGAATTATAATGATTTTTAAAATTGAACTGTGCATTAAAGATTAAAAAGTGAATAATAATTAATTTTACAAGATGATGCGAAATCCGTTCAAAATTTAATAATTTTAAGATTTCAACGTTATAGATTAAACTGTTTAAATTGGAAAGTTAGTTTTTAAACAAATGTAAATGCATGATTGAAACTTTAAAATTGGAATTTTTTCAATTATGAAAAACAACAATAGCTCAATATTTAGAACTTTTTGACTGTTCATTTAAAATCAGTAATTTTAAATCAAATATTCAAATTTAAACTAAAAACTAAACTTTGAACATTATAATTTTAATTGTTCTATTTCAAAAATTTTAATTTGCGAGTAAAATTATTGAATTTTGATGTATAATAAATATTGAACACCTATTATTATTCCTAGAAAAAATTCAAGTGAGTTGAATTTTGTTTCAATTTAAAATTTGAAATGATTTTAAATAATTTATACAAAGTGTCTGCGTAAACCAACAAAATTTGGCTATTCGTACTGAAATTTTGGTACAAATAGCCCATGGCCTAATTTAAAACAAAATATAGATTTGTGCACGTTTCGAACGAAAAATTTAGAAGATTTTTATGAATTGTGAAAGGCTTTAAAAGAATAAGAAATATTTTCTTAAGATTTCTAGGAAAATTGAAAATGACCTTTTATTTTGAAAAATAAATTTTAAGAGAATATTTAAACAGGTTCAAAAAGATTTCTGAAATTGTCGAAAATGAATCTGCAAGATTTTAAGGAAATATTTTTAATTTTGCAGGACTTAAACGAAATTTGAGGAAGAATTCGAATCATTTTGAAAGATGTTTCGAAGGTCTGAAAAATTAAAAAATTAATTCATAATTTGAAAAAATGTAAAACATCGTGTAGATGTTTCAAGATCTTGGAATAAAATTTTGAAGCTTTTTAAGGGATTTTCAAACTATGTATTTGAAATAAAAATATCTTAACTTCTGATTTAATAAGTGTTCCGTTTATGTCAAAAGTGTAATCGTGCAATTTTTAATATTTCTAGCTTAAAATGGCTTAAAATTACCCTGATTTTTAAATTTTCAACTTTGAAAAAGTGAACCACAAATATACATTGTAAACAACTTGCAAATATTATTTAATCATAATGCTATAAGGCTTATTTTAATCCTTAAAAAATTCTCTGCAAATGTCATTGGTACGTTTTTATTGAAACAGTTTTATTTAGGATTTATAAAATTGTGATTTTTGTAAACAATAGGTTTTCAAAAATAAACTTGTTTAAATAAAAACGTACAAATAAGATTTGCAGAGAATCTTAAGAAATAAAATAAGCCCCTACAGCATCAGAATTAACTAAGAATTGCAACTTTTACCTGAAAAAAGAAAAACATTAAACTCTAAATAGTTATTGTCAAATAAAGAAAACCCGAAATATTTTTTTCAAAAGTTCACCTCGAGTTCTTTTCCAAAATTATTTATAATTAACATTAACATATTTTCCTCGATTTTATAAATCATTTTAAACAAGTTTCATTTTTTTTAACTAGAAATAACATATGATAATAAAAAATAATAATAAATTTAATAATAAATAAGGGAACCTGCGCTGATTCAAAGTTTTCTTTCAGTCGCCGTATGCCAGGCCACCTACGAAAAGTAAAAACCTGCTCCCAAACCTCGGAGGAAATATACTTATTTAAAATATTCAATAGAATCTGTTAAAATATCTAATATTTTATATACTAGATACAAATTATTCATGAAGAAAAGACTTATATACAAATGCTAAGAGGCATCAGAAATTTATATATAGTTATATACAAAGTTGATTATTTTCTATTAAAAAATTGTTTCAAAATATTGGAAAATCCTAAATGAATTTAAATTAAGAAATAAATAAAGTAAATATTATATAATATAATAAAAAATATTACAAAGTTTAGACGATTTTCTTCTCGGATGTTTAAAAAAGACACAAATAATGATTTGTCTGATTTAATTGCGCATGAATAATTTGTTGTAGTTAGTAGGAATGCATTTGAATTTACGTCTAAAAGCAGTGAATTTTACGATTTTCGCTAATTATTTTGAACTCAAAAGATTAAAAAAATCTTAAAGATCATCATCTTTTACCCAGAACTATCAGAAAATTATTTTTCTTTAACAAACTTTATTATTTTAACACTTTTGCCTTGCATTATTTGAATTCTAAGCCAACTGCATAGCTGGTGCCACCACACGGCGACCGTCAACTCTCATGACAATATTTTCCACAGGCCTCCACAGAGAAGTGGCATGGGGCTGCTTTCCAGGACTGCCGGAATAATAACCTCACTTCATTATGATTTAAAGATTGAGAAACTGATTGTGAGTAGTGAATAGTGATTGGACAAACTTCAAGTGATAAGTTACCATAAATGACTGATAAATTACCATCAATTACCGATAAATTACCGAAAATTTAAGCAATTTCTGGATACCTGAAATTTCCGGAAATTTATCAATTTTCCATAAATATCGGGAAATTTGGGATATTTAGCAATTTTCCATAAATTTCCGGGAATTTAGCAAATTTCCATATATTTCCGGAAATTTTCAAATTTTTTCCAAAAAGCATTGGCCACCTGAAATTTCCGGTAATTTATCAATTTTCCCTAAATTACCAGAAATTTAGCAATTTTCCATAAATTTCTGGAAATTTTTGGAACCTTTCCAAAAAACTTTGGATACCAGAAATGTCCGATAATTTAGCAACTTTTCATAAATTTTTGAAATTGAGCATTTTCCGGAAATTTTCAGATTTTTTCCAAAAAGCTTTGGATACCTTGAATTTCTGGGAATTTTCGGTAATATACATATGCACCGGAAATTTTTGGTAATTTTACCATAAATTTACAAAAATTACTATAAATTTCCAAAAAAATTATTCTTCTTGTTTCTCAAATCAAAAATTTCCTGCATTTGTTACAAAAAATATCGTGTGCAACAGGTGCTGAAAGTAGACAATTGTAACTCTAGTGAAGTTTGCAGTACTTGCCATCGGCTCATCTTCGGGTCGTTTCCGGCTTGTCTTCGGCTCGTTTTCAGCTCGCCTTCGGCTCACTTCCAACTCGCCTACGACTCGCCTACAACTCCCCTTCGACTCGCCTCTTTCTCGTACAGCAAACTTCACACTCTTGTGGAACTGCCTACTTTTCGCACTTGTAGCACAATCACGAAGGAATAGTAAGGAGTAGTATCCCTGTAAGTGGGGAGTGGGACGAGCGACGTCCAATAATTCGTTAATGCTAGCTACGAATGAAAACTCTTATGCTGCCCCGTTCACATGCGCACTGGCGGTTGCCATGCCATCGATGTCAACACGCGTTTGAAGTTTCGAACTTGTGTATTGAACGAACATAAACAAACGAACATAACCGACATGTGCATCGAGATGTCAAAAGGTAACATATTGAGTGGGTATAACATGTGACTGCGAAAACAGCTCTGCGCATGTGCACGGGGGAGCGTACGAGTTTTCATTCGTAGCAAGCATTAACGAATTCTTGGACGTCACTTGTTCCACCTCTGCTCACCAAACACATAGGGTGATACCACTCCTTACTATTCCTTCGTGAGCACAATATACTATTTCCCAATTGGAAAAAATTAGTGTTGCCTAAATTCACCTAAAAAACAGCAAATGTTTTGGTCGCTGATAGAATCTGTGACTTCAAGTATAACATCTGTCTGCCTTGAAATGGATCAGGTTTTTGGTATGATTCATTCATTTAGATTGAATTTTGTGAACATTTAAAATGTCTTAATACATTTAAATAAACAGTACTGGTCGAAAATTCAGATTAAAAATACAATTTTTCTATTAAGAACTCTCGTCCATCCTTCTCATTTTGAATATAATTGATAAACAATGAAAAAAAACAACAAACCAAAAAATTACAAAATTAAAAGAAACCCATTTTCCATGAAAAAAGGCAGAAATGAATTATTATTTGAAAAATTATTGAAAAGTATCGAAGGAAATTACATTTATAAATATTTTAATAAATAAAAAATAAAAAACGATAGATAAAAAAGTTCAGGGGGCGAGAATTGATCACGCAACGTTCCGGCCATGAAGCAGAAGCGTTACTGCTTGAGCAGAATATTTCAAAGTTGATTTTTTCTAAAAATGTGGGAAGACGCTTATTGCTGCTTCAAAAAATTAATACTTAGTTAATGAGCTTTCATTAAAAAAATTATGAACCCAAACTAAAATTTACAATTGCCAGTCTCCTTTCTTAGTGACTCGTTGTTGGTAAGTTTCGACAAGATGTTTTTCCAATTCTAACCACGAAAAGCTGGAATGTAATCAAAAGTTCGAAGACTGATTAATGTGGGAGCAGGGGAGAAATTGGGGGCGAAATAATATTTCCCAGTTCATCTTAAATTCTTGCCGGTCGTCCTTCTTTCTTCGCGGGGTTAGGAGAATCCTAGCTAGAAATAACTCCGTCATGTCGGAACTTTCAAGCATCTCGCTCTACCATCTCCGTCTCGCTTTATCTGCGAAGTAGCGAGCTACCTACCACTATTATTATCATTATCCCTGTAAACTTGCCGGCTGCTCGAGAATCCACGGAGAATTTATCCTCGAGATACCGCTACCGAGAAGTGGGGGTAAAAAAATTCCGTGAAAGCCTCGCCTTATTTTGTGAGACAGGTATTTGCATAACTCCATGCAAAAAGAATTTTCGAAACCGCTACCTAAGAGTCGACTTAATACAAGTTATACGTCTCTCGTTATTGCGTGTCACTTTTCTTCCTATCAAAAGTAAAGCTTTCAACTTATTGAAATATTTTATTATTGGATAATTTAGGTTAACGAAAATAGATATTTGTGATACAAGTGCGCGAAATAGGCGATTGTCGACAAATGTGGGTCCAAACGCTGATCCAGAGAAGTGATCTGAGGGGGGCGGGGGCATCGCGAAATGGTATATGCATAGAGCTGCCACTAGTTAAATTAACCAACTGCCAACTAACTTCATTTTAGAAATGTTTCAGGATGGCCTCTAAAAATGAAAACAACTGGTCATTTCCGGTAGGAGTCGCACTCAACATTTGCTAGCAACCTGATGTCAGGCCCTGAACTTAAAACACAGAGGTAGAGGGTCAGACCGAGCGAATCAGCTCATTACTTCACTTAGGGAACAATGAGCTGCCAGGTTCTACATATCCCTCTCCCTCTCCCTCTTCCACACCCTTCACGCGAGTGCCAGCTATCCTGATAAAGACTTTGGAGGAAACCAGCTGTAAGTAAATCTAGTGTCGATTACTAGTCGGTCATCTGCGTATGACGTAAATCCGTCAGGGTCCGTTACGACAGAAGTCGCCACCTTTTCCTTATTCTCTGTTCACGTCACTAATCGGCATGTTCGGTCAATTACTAACGTCGTTCTTCCGTTAATTATATAAACAACTTCTTTCGCGAAAGATTGGTGTTTTATTTTTAACAAATCAGTTTAATGGCCGCAATCCATTCTGAATTAGTCAAGCATTGAAATTAAATTCAAGGAGGATAATTAAGGTAAAATTATTCATTCCCTTTGCTATTTTTTCCAAATAAAATTTAGCTGGCTCTCAACGTTGGAGAAACAGCATTCAATCAATAATTTAATCAATTAAAATTAGCTGTTCAAAAAAAAATCCGAATTAAAATAAGGGTTATGCGACGTAGTGCGGTACACCGCCTAAACGCGATGTGGAGCTGTAATTAAATTATGCAGCGTTTTATAAATTTAAAGTATTTACAAATAAAATAATTTCTAATTCATTAATTCATCGAACAATTTTATCAGACTTTTTTACAACTTTTTTCTCATCTGAAAAAAACGTAGGTCTTTCCTTTAAATATCTTCAGGATAAAAAAACTGACCATCTGACACGATTTGTTATTCATTTATAATTTAAGGTTTAATAATTTTTTAGGGATTTAAATACATTGCATTAGGGGTTTTAATTTTTAGATTTTTATTTTCATTCTTTATTTCAAAGATTTCAAGGGATTTTCAGAGATTAAAGCGCAATTTATGGAATTGCAAAAAATTTCCCAAACTTCATATGGATTTTGAAATATTTCATAGGATTTGAAAGGTTCTAGGGTATGTTAAAAGATTTTAAGGGACTTCAGAGAATTTGGAAGATTTCAAAGGATTTTATGGGACGATTTCAAGTGGATTTTAAGGCCATGTGACGAGTGGGTCACGTGACCGGATTCCTACCTTACCGACACTTTTTTTATTTGTAAACTTATGTTCACACGAATAGCCACATCGAGTTGAAAATTTGGGATGATAAATAAGAAGCACTAAGAAATGCGGCTCTGGTCCTAAATTTTTAGAATTATGAAAAAAGTTTTTTTGTGAATAATTTTTTTTCGCATTTTTCATAATTATTAAAATTTAGGACCAGAGCCGCATTTCTTAGTGCTTCTTATTTATTATCCCAAATTTTCAACTCGATGTGGCTATTCGTGTGAACATAAGTTTACAAATAAAAAAAGTGTCGATAAGGTAGGAATCCGGTCACATGACCCACTCGTCACATGGCCTTAAAGGATTTTAGTAAATATAAAAAAATTACAAACATTTTATAATATTTCTGTAACCTACAAAGAATTTCAAAGAAATAAGAAATTTCTTAAAATTTCAAAGATTTGAATTTAGTTTCAAATGTTTCTGTTAATATTCAGTTTTAAGAATTTCAAAAGATTTAAAAGGATTTTATATCGGTGGGTTCCTGTCACCACTACGCAGCGCGTCCTCGGGTTGCGGATAGAGGAACGGCCCGTTAGGCTGAACAGCCCCTCAGGTTAGCCGCGAATACAAGAATAAGCAGCCGCGGACAGCCGATAGGAACCAGTCGTGGGACGTGGGTGTGGTGAGCCCAGCCTAAGATGTTGGCCTAGCACTGGTAGAAAACACGATGACCATGGCTTGGGAGGACCCACCCATTCACGTTCATACGCAATGAGTGGGTCCTGGCAGGCCGAGGTGCAGCGTGTATCCACCTAGAAACACTACCCCGAACCAAAACTAAAAATCTTGTAAGGGAAAAATCCTGCTGCCCATTGGACACCGCAGCGATGACACTGCCCGCAAGGGATGTGTGGAATGATTCGCCTGTATAGGGCCAAAGGGGTACTGATGCCAGTATAGGCGCGCTGCCTTGCAGGGGGACGTTAGGATACGAGGATGAAACTGTAATGTGTCTGAAGACAAGTTGACATGGTCCTTGTCAGAGTCGGAAAGCTCCCATACTTAGACCTAGGGAGGTATGGGGGTTATCACTCCTGGGACAGTGGACTCACCTACGATCGGAATAGGATCCTAACGTGCGGATTATCTTGAAACTACCATGGCTAACTTGCAAAAACAAAAAACTACAGTTAAAGATCTAAGAGTGGGAACTCTAAACGCGCGTAGTCTAAATACTGGCGGATTTAGCGAACTCATTGGGATAGCAAATAAATACAAAACTGACTTAATAGCACTTCAAGAAACCTGCTGGCCGGGCGATTTCGCGTCAATTTCTAAGGATAACTATACTTTTCACTATGGGGGAGCTAAGGAGTGGAGACTGGGGACCGGTTTTCTTATTAATAAACGAATCTCGCAAGCGGTTATCGACATGCAATTCATTAACGATCGGTTATCATACATTGTACTGAAGGGTATTGTCAACAAACAGGTATTAATCAATGTGCACTGCCCCACCGAGGACAAAGACGGAGACACTAAAGATCTCTTTTACGAAACAATCGAGCAGGTTTTTGACAAGTTCTCAACTTTTGACGCAAAAATAGTATTGGGGGATTTCAACGCGAAAATTGGAAAAGAACCGATGTATAGGCCTACAATAGGATCAGAAAGTTTGCATGACGTCAGTAACGACAATGGAACTAGAGTAATAAACTTTGCAGCTTCAAAGAACCTTGTTGTCAAAAGCACATATTTCAAGCATAAAAATATACATAAGGCCACCTGGAGATCACCAGATGGTAACACTCATAATCAGATCGATCACGTTCTAATTGACAGAAGACGTCATACAAACATTCTCGATATAAGATCGTATAGGGGAGCGGATTTACATTCAGACCATTTTCTCGTGATAGTAAAACTAAGATCTAGGCTAGCGATCAGTAAGAAAACAGGACGCACAGAGCCAACAGTTCGTTTCAATATAGATAAATTCATAACAGCAACAGAAACATTAAATTATCACGTTGAGATTTCTAATAGCTTTGACGCTCTCCAAGAACAGAGCGACGATAACAATAATTACGAGGAGGACCCGGAAACCCTGTGGAGCAATATAAAAAAGGCGGTAAAGACAGCCGCGAAACTTACGATAGGTTTAAAGAAAGTAACAAAAAGCAAACCATGGTTTGACGAAGAGTGCAAACTCTGGTTTGAAAAACGCCGGAAGGCCAGACTAATTAGTTTACAAAATAAGTGCGATCAAACACATAAGAAGTATCTCGAGATTAGTAAACGTACAAATAGGCTCTATAGATCCAAGAAAAGGGAGTGGGAAAAGAATAAAATACTAGCAATAGAAACGCATAATAAACAGAATAACCCGCGCGTGATGTACAGGGGAATCAATTTTATAAGGAAAGGCTTTCAAAGTAGAACGGAAGTAATGAGGGACGAAAATGGCAATCTAGTAGCCGATGCGACAGAGAGACTGAATGTATGGAAAGACTATTTCGATAAACTATTAAATGTACGCGAAGCCCCGTTTAAGGTAATCTCGGCGAAATCCACACTGCTGATCTATTAATTGATGACCCTGCTGATATAGAAATAAAAATGGCTATAAAGAAGTTGAAAAATAACAAAGCCGCGGGCATCGACGAACTACCGTCAGAACTGATAAAAAATGGAGGCCCTTGCCTCACAAGACAAATTATTAAATTAATACGCGCAGTTTGGAAAACAGAACGCATGCCGGAAGAATGGAATACCTCTATCGTTATTCCCATCTTTAAAAAAGGCGATAAAACTGACTGTAACAATTATCGGGGAATTTCACTTGTATCTTCGTGCTACAAGATCCTGTCTAATGTAATCCTAAGTAGACTGACTCCTTTTGCCGAGGAAATCATTGGGGATTACCAGTGTGGATTCCGCCGAAACCGATCTACAAGCGATCAAATGTTTACAATTAGGCAACTGCTAGAAAAAAAATGGGAATTTAAAGAAGTAGTGCATCAGCTATTTATCGATTTGAAAAAAGCTTACGACTCTATTATACGCGCACGAATGTACTGGATCCTAGAGTTCTTGGGTGTACCAAGAAAATTGGTTAGACTTATCGAAATTTGCTTAAGCGGCAGTAGGGGTAGAATACGCGTAAACGGTAGTTTATCTGAAGAGTTCTCGATCCGCGATGGCCTGAAACAGGGCGATGCACTTTCGTGCGTCCTTTTTAACTTGGTTTTAGAATACGTGGTTAGGCAAGTGCAGGCGAACCCGACCGGTGCTACCCTCAATGGGATAGTACAAATTCTTGGATATGCGGATGATCTCGACTTACTAGGGGATGATAAAGAAACGGTAGCTAAAAATGCAGAAATCTTGATCACAAAAGCCAAAGATATTGGCTTGGAAGTTAGCGAATCGAAGACAAAATATATGACCGTCGGCAGATCCGAACAAAGTAATCAAGACGGGGATCTAATGGCTGGAAATATGAAATTTGAAAGGGTTAGCGAGTTTAAATACCTCGGGTCTATCATAACTAGCGAAAATAAGATTAAAACGGAAATCAACGCGCGGCTGCACGCTGGCAATGGGTGCTATTATGCAGCAAACACACTATTAAAATCGCGATTGCTATCTAGGAACATCAAAGTAAGAATCTACAAAACAATAATAATGCCGGTCGTCATGTACGGGTGCGAAACGTGGGCGCTGACGAAGGGAGAGGAGAATAGGTTTAGAGTTTTTGAGAATAAAGTACTTAGAAAAATCTATGGTCCAAAAAGGGACGAAGAGACCGGCGAATGGAGAAAACCGCATAATGATGAGCTGCATGCTCTCTACGGGTCAGCAAATATTAATAGAGTAATGAAAGCGCGTAAACTAAGATGGGCGGGGCATGTAGCAAGAATGGGAAATGAAAGAACAGTGGCGCAAGTTTTAAGAGGGAGACCGACTGGTAAGAGACCCCTAGGCAGACCGAGAAACAGATGGGAGAAAAATGTAAGGGATGATTTAAAAGAACTAGGACATGATTACTTAAACTGGATGGAGGATGCACAGGATAGAGATGTGTGGCGGTCTCGGGTAGATGAGGCAATGAACTTTCGAGTTCGAACTGCTAATCTATAATAATAATAATAATAATTTAAGATTTTAGGATATTGAGAAAGAAGCCAAGGGATTTCAGATTTCATCCAAGATTTACATTTATTTTAAAGGATTTTGAGGGATTTCATAAGATTTTCGAGGATTTCAGTAATTGTAATGCATTTTAAAAGCTCCTAATAAGATATTTTAATAAAGGGCTTCAAAGGCCTTCAAATATTCCGAAAGATTTTACGGAACATCATTAGAATACATGTAATTGCACGGAAATTAAATGGATTTTATAATATTTCAATTGATTTTAAAGAAATGTAAAGATTTTCAAGCATTTTAAAAGATTACATAAGATTTAAAGTATTTGAGGGTATATCGAAAAACTGTAAAATATATGATAAGAAATTAAAAAAATTCGCAGAAATTTTCGAGGATTTTAATAATTTTAAGAAACATAAAAAAAAATTGTATGCGTCCATGAAGTGTACTCTGAAAAGTTAGGTATTTCTTTTAATTTAGAATAGTAGTGGGTAATATTATTTAATACAAGTTGCTACATTTCAAGAAAAAATTAGAAAAATTTACATTTTTTTAAATGATTATGAATCGTGAAATATTCTTAACAGTGCATATTTCTTTGTCTGTAAGAAATATAATAAATAATATCTCAAAAGACGGTTTTTATAGAATAATTATAAAAGTTATAGCTAATGCTAAAAAGTTACCTTCTCTTGTTACGAGTTCTTCGAAATTAGCTCACCTGAAACAAAAAATGAATTTCATCAGGAACTCTGCATCAAGTTATGTATATGAAATTTCTAATCTCGTTCCCCTCAAGCATTTTTGTAATTTGTTTAATCAACCTTCAAACTTGACTCATATGAAGCTTCAATTTAACACAAAATCAAATTACCTACAGCATGGTATAATGAAATGAAAAATTCGAAGCGCGTGAATATTCCGCGCATACCTGATAATTTGTCTAAGATGTATTTTAGCGAGATTTATTAGAAAGAATAACAATTTTCCCTATATTGTACCGAACTGACGTTTGGCGCAACTCTTATTATTTCTTACTTATTCATTACTTTTGTATTTCCGAATTGCCATTTCTCATAATTTATATTTTACAAAATTATTATTTTTCAATCAATTCAATTTTTTTGAATAACCATTTGCCATAATTTGTGTTTTATCGAATTCCCATTTATCACCATTCTTATTTCACCAAATTTCCATTTGCTATAATTTCCATTATCCCCAATCGCCATGTAACTATTAGGGAACGTCCATAAACTACGTAGCCTGTTTTTCTTTTGTTTATAACGTTGTGTCCTTTATCACTTAACGGCAATTGTCTTTTCGTCTTTATTCAAACAAAAGAAGAACAGGCTACGTGGTTTATGGACGTTCCCTTATATCAAATGGATATACGTATGAACCCTACAAACAAATGGAGGTTATAGAGCTCATGTAAGAGAAAGGATAACAAGACGACAAGGAGAATAAAACAGATATAGAGAATATGAAAAGGAAGTTTCAATGTAGATTGTAGAAGGAGAATATTATATAAGATAGTATGAAGGGTATTAGATTATGAATCAAATATACAGGGAAGGAAGAAAAGGCAGACATTGACATATGACAGTGGCATATGGTGTGAAAAGAAATGCAGAGAGATAAATTAAGTATTAGAGCAGGAAAGAAGGAATGGAAGTTTGAGGTGGCAGGGCTAAGGTAAGAAAAGGGAGTTCAATTATCGAAAATGTGTATGAAGGAAATAGAGCAAAAAAGACGAAAGGCGATGGAATTAAGAAGATGGGAAGAAAAAAGAACAAAGTTCTTTAAGGATAGAGATATAGGAGAGGGGACGTGAGCAAAATATGAAGAATAGGAGAAAAGTACCTGAGAAAGACCACTCGTTATAGAAAGATGGGGGATGATTAAGTAACCAAATGCAATCTTTATTTATATAATTCTTCTGTCCGTGTGTATGTGACTGAACTCATCCTTAACGGCTGGGCCGATTTTGACTACATTTTTTGTGTGTGTTCCAGTGGATTCGAGAATGGTTTAGATTCACAATTCAGTCCACTGGAAAATATTTTACATTGGATCCGGCAGACAGCGCTGCAATCGCAGGATCGAATATTCAATAATATTTTATTTTAATTTCAGTGTGTCCCGATAGTTGGCACTGCGATCAGATTCAGGAAAATTTTGTTTTATTATTGTGTTAAAATAAATCACGTGCTAATTGAAATATTACATTAAGATGTAATTAGTGCGTGAAAGGTTTTGAAGTATATGTAAAAAACTATAACTTTTTGCAAATATAGTGTGGTATTGAAGTGAGTATTTAACATGATTTTCTATCAAATTTACTCGCGCGTTGATTAACAAAAATTGTGTACAGGACAACGTCTGTCGGGTCCGCTAGTTAGTAGTATAAGATGATAGAAAACAAAGAAGTACCAAAGTATTTAGAAAAGGGGTAGTGAGAGAGAAGATGGACAAGAATATCAAGAATTAGATTGCAAAAAGAAGAACAAAAATTGTAGGAGGATGTGGTATAGGAATTATAGATAAAGAAAGCTGGGAAGAGAATGTGGTGAAGATTCCAGAGGAGAAAGTATTAGGAAAGTTAGAATTTGGGGAATATTCATAAGTCTCAAAAAGTTCTGACTATTTTCTGTATTGTTGTGTGCTAATGAGAAGGAAATGATGAAAGTTGAAGACACGATGGTGTTGTCTCGAGGACTCTGAAACGAGCCTTATCTCGCAACCCAGTTTTGGACCACCTACCGGATTACCTGTCTCGCGAAACACGTTCCGCAGGAATGCGGGAATCGTCCTGCTCGAGATAACCCCCCGGATAGAACACATCTACTAACACATGCCTCGAGTTTCTCTACCTTCCCACGAATGCCGAAGCTTGCTGATATTATTCGATTAAACTCCAAGTTTCAACTATGCCACCAACACAAATTACCCGGCTGACTGAAAACTGGATTCACCACTGACCAACAAGCGGGTTAGAGATGTGATTTTCCCTCTTGCTTAAAATAAACCGAACAGCTAAAGTGCTAATTAATTCGGTTTGAAATAAATCAGACGCGATACTTCTATCAATTTAAGAATAAAATAAACTAGGGGAGAGTGGAAAATGGTGTCCGTGTGGGGTATGGTGTCAATTAAAAAAGATGTCCACGTTTATTGATTTCCGTATTATCTTTTTGCATAAAATTACTTTCTTTGTTTGGAAACGTAGTGATGTGAGGAAATTTTTGTTTTAAAATACGTGTCAGGAGAGTTATTATGAAAAAAACAGTTTTGACGGTCTTTGGCAGAAATTTAGCAGTTACACCATATTTTAAAATACTTGAAGCATGAACATGTGATATTCTAATAGGTGAAGTATTTTTTTCAACTTCTGGTATCATAAATTGTTTTTATAAACGTTCTAAATGTACTAAAATAAATAAAATCTTGAAACATGACATACGGGGCATGCTGTCTCTAAAACTTTGTGGAGATGATAACAGTCCTTGAGAACAGGTCGGTAATTTAATCGATAATGTAGAAAAACACAGCAATTTATTTACGTCTGTTATGTCTAATTAAATTCGAGGTTTTTAATAAAAAAGTTATATAGATAGTGAAAATCGAAACGTGATTTGGAGTTATATTTAATGATAATACGGTAAGTGCCAAGTTCACGTTTAATTACTTTGAAATAGACTATCATGCGAAATTCGCTATTATAACCTACAAATATAAAAATTGTCGTTATACAGGTTATAAATGTATTTGAATTCCTAATTATAATTTTCTATTAAAATATACGTGAAAGGATTCTCTTTACTCAACCGCTCAATTTCTTTTTTTATTCCTTTGAAAGAGACCAGCATGTAAACTTTGAGGTTATAACATAAAAAGATTAAAATTTATTGTTATAACGTTTTTTTCCATTCCTGCTTATAAATTCCCATTTCAAACACACTTCAAGAAATTCTCTTTATTTCATAGGGTGGTGCTAATTACATGGGTTGAACAATAACTCAATAAATAGGATTTCGAATATTATTGATCAATGCCTGTTTTAAATTTTCGCGCCTTTGGTACCTTTCGGTAAACAAGATATCTGTTAAAGGGGTTAAATGAAAATTCAGATATTTACACGGTGAATAGAATCTTCGAGGAGTAAGATTTTATAACTAGGATTTTGCGTCAAACTTTACTTTGACTGATAAGAAAACATTTATTTATTGTTGACCATGTCTCGAGTAATTTTTTTCGTTACTTTATACTTTCAAGAATTATTATATTGTACGCTTTTTATCCTGCAAAGTTCATATTCATCAAACAGACCGGGACAAATATGATGGACACCATGACCCATGGTATGGGATATGCTGACCCAAATGCAAGACCAACGAATTAATTAAATATCAAATAATGACGTTGTTGAAAAACGGTTCTAAGTACTGACACATGCAACCTGATAATGTGAGCTTCGCACCAAATAATACTTACAGAAATCAAAATCGCATTTCAATTATAATTTAAAGAACATTTCATTCAAAACCTGACACCATACCCCACTCTCCCCTACCGTGTTAAGAAAGGCGAAAACATGAATATCAGATTTTTAAATTTGTTCTCATGTTTTCTTCACAAATAATAATAAAAAAAGCTTTTTCCATAGTTCTAATATATAAGTTGCATAGAAAAATTTGTCTATTTTAAATAATACCCTCTCATCCATTTATTACATAAATATTTCTTTGAATAAGCAAAAATTTTTTTGTTGATTTTTTAAACTCAAACAACACTGAGTTGGAAATGTTCAAATTCAAATATTTGAAAATTAGATATAATTCAATTCTACATTTCGCATTCAATTACAAATATGTATCAGTGCGCTTGAAAGTTATTTTTTTGTATTAATTTTTTTTCACTGAAAATTCAAATATCATATTTTTAACTGAAAATTCGTCTCTTTAGTTAAACATCATTTTTTTCAAACTAAAAATTTAATTATTCCATTTTTGGTTTAAAATTCAACTATTCCAGTTAAAGACTCACGATTTTAGCTGAAAATTCATGCTTTGTTTGGAAATGTAACTATTTTTTGAAAATTAGTTTTGTTCAAACTGAAAGTGTAACTATTATTATTTTAGCTTGAAATGCATGCCTTGGTAAAAAATTAATTTCATGTGAGGAAAATTTAACTGCTCAATTTTTGATTGATGATTAATCCTTTATAGTTAGTTAAAAATTCAACTATTCCAGTTGAAGATACATTAATTAATTTGGTTAAAAAATTTTTTTTGTCTTAAATTATTATTTTTTGTTTAATGGAAAATGTGAACGTTCCAATTGAATATCCTATTATTTTAGTTGAAAATTCATCTCTTCACTTGAACACTAATATCATTATATGAAAATTTAACTGTTTAAGTTTTGGTAGACAACTTATCTTTTTGAGTTAGAAATTAATATATTTTGTTAAAAATTTGTCTTTTTTGGTAGAAATTCATGTTTTTGCTTGAAAATTCATCATTTTGTTTGAAAATTTACCTATTCCAGTTAAAGATTCATTTATTCATTTGGTTAAAAATTTATTTTTTTGTGTGAAAAATTAATTTTTTCAAATGACAACTTACATATTCCATTTTTGTTTCGAATGTGACCTTTTTTTGTTAAAAATTCAACAAGTTGGTTAATAATTGATTTTTTTTAGTTGAAAATTCAACTATTTGGTTGATAATTCATGTATTTTATTGAAAGTCATTTTTTTGTTGGTAGAAAATTAATCCTTCTGTTTGAAAATTGAACTATTTGATTAAAAATTAATATATCATGTTGGAAATGCAATATTTTTACTTGAAATGTTTGGAACTTAAATCGGTTCAAATGTAACTTAGTATAGTACACACATTAATTTCACCTAAGTATGAACTGAATTGTTTGAATTTTAAGTATAGGGCAATAAAATAAACATTCTTTTGAATTATTATTCAAATTCATGGACTTCAGAGACAATTGAAAAAATTTTAATCTGGAAAATTGAAAATTACCATACAAAAGAGATAATAAAAATGATTGTAAACGGTCATTAATCATTCGAAATTATAGAGGACAACACATTTTTTCATACATTCCTAAAAATTTAATGGAATGGCAGCTTCTAATGTGTCCCCTAAGGGTTTACATTTTTCGAGGCTTATGAATGTAACCCAAATTCCATATTACCTAAGTTTCATTTGATCGCACATCAAGTAACCGAACGATAATTTATTATAATTTTTATTTTGTTGAATTGTCAACTCACATAACCCCTATTTGTCCTAACTAACAATTACCATAATTTCTATCGTACCGAATTCTCATTTGGCATAATTTTCGTATATTCGAATTATTATTCGCCATAATATTTATTTATCCTAATTTTAATTTAATCTCATTTTTGTTTTCCCGAATTTGTATTCGACATAAATGTCATTTTTCCAAATTTCCACATAACATAATATTCATTTGGACGAATTTATATCTTTCATTTTTTACATTCATCCGAATTATCATTATTCATAGATTTAATTTTCCCGAATTTTCATTCATCCTAATATCTAGGTATCCGAACTGGCATGCGCTATAATTTCCATGTCACAGAAATTTCATTTGTCCTACCTCTGGTCCTACCAGATTTCTGTTCAGTTTCGAAGTAGTTGTTTCCCATCTAGATGTATTTAGTCTGGCCGGTAAGTCAGGTGAAGATGGCGCTGTGAAATACCTCCTCCGATATCAAATACATGAGGCGCGAAATTCAAATGAAGTCTGTTGAGAAATGCATAATCAAAATGCAGCTAATGTGTTCTGCATCAATTTTTTCGCTAATGTTTGCGAATTAGTGTTTAGGAGCATGTTACCGACCGAACGCATCAGCTGTGTTTTGATTATGCAATTCTAAACAAAGCCCTCATTTGAATTTCGCGCCTAATGTATTTGGTATCGTAGGAAGTGTTTCACAGCGCCATCTTCACCTGACTTACCGGCCAGACTAAGTACATCTAGATGGGAAACAACTCCTTCGAAACTGAACGGAAGCGTGGTAGGACAAATGAAATTTCTGTAACATGGAAATTATGGCGCATGCCAGTTCGGATATCTAGCCATTAGGATAAATGAAAATTCGGGAAAATTAAATTTATGACAAATGATAATTCGGATAAATGTAAAATATGACAAATAGAAATTCGTCCAAATGAATATTAGGTTATGTCGAAATTCGGAAAAATGAAATTTATGTCGAATACAAATTCGGAAAAACAAGAATTAGATTAAATTAAAATTAGGATAGATAGATATTATGGTGAATAAAAATTCGAAAATACGAAAATTATGCCAAATGAGAATTCGGTATGATAGAAATGATGATAATTGGTAGATAGGACAAAGAGAGGTTATGTGAGTTGATAATTCGACAAAATATAAATGATAATAAATGATTGTTTGGTTACGTGATGTTCGGTCAAATGAAACTTAGGTAATATGGAATTTGGGGTATATTCATGCGCCTCACATTTTTCTTGTATCTCTTCCCTATTCCTTTACACACTATCCCACGCACTTACTTCGTTGTGGGAGGGGGGTGTACAGTTTAAGGTGGGTTCCGAACCACCAAGAGCAACAGCCTTAAATATTTAGAAAACCTTTTTCTCTAGAGGTACCGGTCCCGCGACTCTCCGAAGATGAACAACTCCCTTGCTAGGCTAGTGATCACCGCATGGGTCACCGGGGCTCTTCCAGAGTGCGAGGCGGGAATCGAACCCGCAAGCCGACGGAGTGGGTCCAAAGCCTACGCCTTAACCCCCACGACCATCGTTCCACTCCTTGACATTAAATTAGAATTCTTTCAAAACATAAATGTTGTATAAAATCATAATTAAGTTTTGGATTATCTTATTAGATTCATATGATTTTAAGTTAAAATAGCAGAGAAGAAAATTGTTTTTAGTTTAGATATCTGCTTAGTTATAACCAAAACGAATCACTTTGGGCTCTGAAAATTATCAAAAATTTTTGGAGCCGAAACTTTCTAATTTTTAAAAATCTATAAAAATTGAGAATATTTTATCGCTGACATGCTAAAATATTTAATTTTAAACAGAGTATAGTGCATACACTTCATAAGTTAGCTGCTCAAATATTGAAAGTATAATTTTTATATTTAATCCGGTTTATAAAACTCATATTTTTCATAGCTCAGTTAACGTCACAATTTATAAGCTTTTTCAAAAATTTGACCTCTCATATGGTTAAGGGTATATGCAACTCTTTTTTTAAGATACTGGGCTGTAAATGTATTTTAAATAATTTTTATTACTTGGATTCCATGTTATGTTTCTTGAACTAAACACTGAAGACCTCTGTTCTATTGATTATTATTATTGAACGCCGTATTTAAATAACCTTACATTTCTTGTGAAGCTGAAGTTTACAGATTTTTTTTAAACGTGAAGGAAATGAAAACTTCATCCAATCACGAACTTTGGTTTTCTGACAACAATAGTTTCGAGATAGTTTCAAAATATTAATCGAAAATAGCATAATGCGCTTTTTAATAATTAAAGAAATAGATTATAATACAATATTATCCATCTTGCCAGAGGTATGGATGGTTAGTCCATCAGGTTAATGAATAATAGATCCATTTGATAGAGTGGCAATGTCAGATATTTATGGAATGAAAAGTGTGCTTCTGGCTCAAGATTTAAATGAGTTATTCTCCTATTTAGCCATTTTCCATTAACTAGATTCCCACTCAGTGATGATATATGTACCAATAGGCATGAAAGTAATTAAGAAAATTAAATTAATACTCTGATTTGCTAAAGTTTGTAATATCCACTTACAATTACAGTAGTGAAACATGAAATCTGCCTCTCCCCTTGGTTTCGTAACACTCATAACATTTCCAGAAATGATGAGGTCTGTGATTTGAAATTGCGCTCGTGATACTTGCTATGTCGACCTGCTAAAGGTGAATGAGACCTTTATTTTGATTATATTACGTCCCCGAGGAACGTAAGACATTTCTTGTCGAAATATATGTCATCAGTGATATTATTTTCCAGAAATGCATGACATCCACAACTACATTTTCATATCCGAGAAAATCTTTATGCATCATTTACAACATTAAAAATTCCTCCAAGGCTGGCATTTTTATTGTGTCTGGAAAACATATACGTGCGCAAGACAGGCGATTATATATTTGTCTGAATCAATTTTTTAATTGAATTACTTCCAAAAAATCGACTATTTAATTTTTCATGGAATATAGTGCTTATTTATTGAATTCTCATATGGAATTATGTTGGAATTACATTTTCAACACTTGCTTACAAAGGACGACTGAAAAATCTCGAAAAATAAAATTCCCGAATTCCCGAATTCCCGAACTAGATAGTTCTCGAATAATAAAATTCCCGTTTGATAAATTTCCTGAATTGGAGAATTCCCGAATGATAAAATTCCCGAACAGTTCATTATATTACCGAATTGGAAAATTTCCGATTTATAAAGTTCAAAGCTCAAATTTAATATTTTGAAATAAACACTAAATCGCTGAATAATTTCTTACCTGTACCAAGAATTTCATTTTTCTCATCTCTTTAAATGTTTTAAATAGTTTACAAACCAAGGTATTGTGGAAACAAAAACTTGAAAACAAAATGATTTCCAAATATTAAAAAAAACACAATTAAATTTTTCTCTTTTATCAATAATTTTAGTAAACATTTAAAAACGAATTTTATCATCAAATAAAATTACTTATTTGGAAATTTTTGTTCACTAAATTAATGTTCAGATAAAATTATTTTGTCATTTCTAAAACGTTTGGTCAAAAAGTTATACAGAATTGTTATCTTTATTATTGAAGAATAATTTTAAATCTCAATCTTCTCTTTTAGAAGTAAATTTATATAACTGAAATTCCTCATCTGGAAATTGCGATTTAAAAAAAATTCCAGAAAATTCCAAAGAACAAACTGAAAACTTCAAAGCCAATCGGATTTTCAACAATGAATGCGATATTTTTGATAATTTCATTCCGCCTATTTTTTTGGAGAAAAAATTCAAAGTTCATAATGTTGAAATGTTCTTTTATAGCCCGTGAAAGCACTTTCACGCAGGCTCTGGAAATTTAAAAGGATATAAACAAATTTAGGGGAAAAGCGAGTTTCATGTAATTACTCTCCATGCATGCAAAGTGCAACCAGTTTGTCGCTTGGGATTATTAAAAAAAAATTGCGCTCTTGCTACCGACCACATGTTGAAAATCAGGTAACACAGACTAAAAGCTTACTTCAATTTAGGACTTTAGCATATACATTATTTCAAATAAAATTGGTTTATATGAAACTTCCGACCTTGAAGAGAACTTCACATTCTAAGGACTTATGTAAATTTAATTTGCCGAACGAGGGGTGGACTCAGAAAAATTGAGCTCTCTGTCGACGTTATAGGTAGAATAACAGCCCCAAATATGTAGATGAAAGCTCTTTTTAAATCTCTACGGAGGAAAATTCGTGGAAAATTTTAAGGGTATTATCGGGAATTTCTAGAAAATTACTAGAAAATAAAATAAAGTTGAAATAATTCTACAAAATTATTAAAAATAATAATAATCGACAGTTTAGTATTTGCAGCTCGAAGAAAGGAAATAATGTTTTTTTATGTAATAAAATACTTAGAATGAAAAAGAAGTCTTTAACCTTCGTGACTTATGACATTAGCTTTAGTGAAAATAATTATGTTGTCAAACTATATTCTAATTAGCATTTTTTTATTCTAAGCATGAGTGACATTATATTATTCAAAACTGCAATTGTTTAGAATGAAACAATCTTGAATTGAAAACATATATCTAAACCTTGAAAATTGTTTGGTTTCATTATTAAATCTTTAAAAATTGTATCGATTGTATCGTACGAAAATAAATATATGTTATAGTTGAAGAATCGAATTAAAACCAACTATTAGTTACAAAACTAATTTTAACCTGAAATTTCCACAATGGTTTGAATAAATGCTGGAAATTTAATAATTTTAGAATTGAAAACTTTAAAATACTGAAATAAATCACAATTCTGAGTCCTTGACATTAAATAACCTGTAAATGAAGAACACTAAAAATTGTAGACTTTCATAGCCTTAAAGGCTATAAAAATGAAGAAATTTTCATTCTTAATTTTACCAATTTAAATAATTTTACTACATGGCATTTAAAACTGAAAATTAATCAATTTTGACAACATAAGAATGGATCATTTTCAAATTTAGAAATATTTAAATCAAAAGATTTTGAATTTGAATCACTAAAAAATGGTGCAATATCAAATTTGAAGCTTCTGAAACTAAAAATTCACAGCCTTCAATACTTAAAACAAAAAACTTTAAGGGGCTAGTCTAGTTTCTCACTTTCAAAAAATCGATTTTCTTTTTGCCTTATTCGATAGTATACTATTCGGAGAAAAAGTTCCCAGAGCTATGAGAGTATGAAAAATTAAATTTTATAACCAAAAATCAGTTGTCAAAACTTTAAAAGCGTTTTTCTCAAAACTGCATTTTCAAATACGGCTGCAACTCTATCTCAAAGGAAAATTTACGAATCAATTTGAAATTTTGCAGGAATATTCGTAAAATATTTTTACATACTATGAACAAGGATCTTTTCGATATTTCGAAAAATATAAATTTGCCGAGCAAAAAACGAGCGTTTTTTGAGCGTTTTTTGGTGAAAATTTGCATTTTTTGTTGAAAACGCTGCCATTTTTTTAATTTTTAATATTTTCAAAAGATCCTAGTTCATGGTACGGGGAAAGTCATCTAGTTTTACGTGAAACAATTTTTTTTTGAGATACTGGCATTCTGAGGACCTCTACAACTGCAGCCGATTTACAATTTCATTTTTGGATGACTCGACATCGGAGTATATAACTCGGCTTGCAGTCAATATTTTTTCATTAAATTTTGTGTAATAACTTTTCAATAGTATCTGAATATATCCTCTAAATTGTACAATATTTGACCGCATGATTTTTTTTATGAGTCCCGAAAAATCAACTCCATTTTCCGCCCTAGAAACTAGACTCTGAATTCCATGACATCCTGGAATGTTCGGAATTCCCCGAATTCCTAGAGTTCCTTGAATTCGTTAAACGCTTTAAAATCCTCAAAATTCTTTAAATTCAATGAAATGCGTGAATTTTCTTTATTACTACAAATCTCTGAATTCATTTAATTCGGAATTCTTAGAATTACCTGAATAATTACCTTAAATATTCTGATTCCCGAAATTCCCTAAATTTCCTAAATGCTCTCAAATTCTCGGAATTTCCTCTAATCCTTGAATATTCTGAATTCCTTGAATATTTAGAATTCTTGGAATTTTCTGAAATCCGTTAATATTCCGAATTCCGTAAATTCCTTAAACGATATATGTTCGAAAAATTCTTTGAATTTCCTAAGTACCCTGAATTCATTCGAATCTTCTGAATTCATAGAATTTCTTGGATTCCTTAAATTTTTCTGAATACCTCTGAATTCTTGGAATTATTCTAAAGTCTTCTGAATTGAGGGAGTTCTCAGAATTTAGGAAATCGCACGAATTCTAGGAATTCAGATAATTTAGACCATTTATATGAATTCAGATATACCTGGGCATTCGGAGGAATTCAGTTGATTTCAAAGAAGTAAAGAACTTGAAAGGATTTGAGAGAGTTTAAAAACATTCCAAACAATTTATAGGATTGAAAAATCATTGAAAACTAAATATGTTATCATGTAGCTTTCTTAGTTTTTCATTACCATTTTCTTCAGTACAACTTTGTTCTTGAATGAGCATTTGAAATTAATCAAATTTAAAGGAATACTTGAAATTTTATACTCTCAAAGAATAAGAAGCTAAAAATTAATAAATTTCTGGTTGCAAAATCATTTGTTTTAAAGATTCATTATTTTAGTTAGAAATTCATCTCTCGGGCTGAAAAAATCGTTTCTTTTTTTCAATTAATTTTTGTAACTAGAAATTACAATATTCTAGCTTTTTGGTTGAAAATTAATCTTTTTTGGTTGAAAATTCAACTTCAACTACTTTGTAAAACTTTGAACTACTTTGTTATAAATTTATTATTGATCAAAGCTTCATCATTTTAGTTAGATATTCATCTCTTTGGTAGAAAGTTAAACTATTCTGTTGAAAATTAAATTTTTTCAAACTGACAATTTAACTATTTCATTTTTGGTTGAAAATTTATCTCTCTCAGTTGACAATCCAACTATTTTGTAGAAAATTCATTTATTTTGTTGAAAATTAGTTGTTTTTTTCGGTAGGAAATTAATCTTCTGAATGTAAAATTTGACAGTTAAATTTTCTAGAGACGAATTTGTTATGAAATTCAACAGTTGAATTATCAACAGACGATTTTTCTACAAAATTCAACTATTGAAAGTTCCACAGTAGGATTTTCAACGAACAAATTTTCTACAAAATTTAATTGCTGCACTTTAATCTATTCGACGCGTTTAAAATAAAAAATTATTCTATTCTACAAAGTAACTTGACCAATTATAAATTTAGAACGTTTAGAATTGGAAACATCTTGATTTGAATTGCTGAAAAATGGCACAATATCACATTTATGGCTTTCAGAGTTATAAATTCACATCTTTTAAATCTTAAAAATAAAAAATGAAACAATAATAGCACAATTTCGAAAAAGAATTGATAACTATTTTTAAATGAGCTTTCTGAATGACAAAGCTGTTTACCAAATCGAATTATTTCAAATTTTATAATGTTCTAAAGTGGACATTTCAAATTCATTGTCACTCAATTTTTCTAAAGTGATCAACTATGAAATTCTGTTCAATCTTTATAATACCTTTATACTTTTTTGAAATCTCAAGGAATCTTTGCATGATATTTCTAATATTTGTGTAATCTCTGCAATGTGTAATCCCTTTAAAATACTATATAATATTTATAAAATCTTTTTTTTTCACTCATTCAAATCTTTTGTAATCTTTGTAATCCTTTTTAAGCCTATATATTCTTTGTGCAATTCCTGAAAGGTTTCGAGATCTCAATTTTTCCTTATGCAAACCTTTTTTCTATTTCATGTTGTCCGAAAATCTTTTAAAATCCCACGCACTCTTCGTGTAATACCTGTAAACTGTTCAAATTTCCTGCCATCTCCACAAAAAGTTTTTATTATTCTTTTAAAACATCATAAGATCTTTGTGCAATTTTCATAATCCTTCGAAAACCTATTTATTTCTTTGAATATTCAAAACTTCTAAGATGTAGAATTGTTAAAATTAGAAAAATTTTAAAAATAAGGAATACAAAGTTTGGAAACTTTGAAATTTAAAGTTGCAAATTGAAAGCATTGGAATATTGTAAATTTCAAAGAATTTCAAACTTGAATTAAGTTAAAAATTGTTATTTGCGGCTATTACATTTGGTGAAAATAAATCAGAAATTCATCAGTCGTTCTTCCTCATCGTTATAGTTAGTCTTCTGTAAAGCCACTAGGATAGCCACAATGTGTACCCGAAGTTAGTATACTCGCGATTGTTCATACCAACACACTTATGTTCGTACAGTGTGCTTATGCAGATGTGCCGGTTGTGCTCGGGCTAAAGCGCCAGTTAGAATAGTTTCGTGGTTTGTCTTTCATATACCGAAAGTTTCCACCATCAGTTCACGAGAGGCGAACTTCTTTAGAGTAAAAACTTACGAGCGAGCAAGAGTTATTTGAGCCATCTTTCTTGAGAAATTACTTTATTCCAGTGACAAATCTTCAATCTTGGGAAAATTGCGAGAAAACTCTTTAAAGTCATGTAACTGCGTTCTGTACCCAAAACGAATCATGTTAAATGTTTAAAAGAAGAATTTACTGTTTTCGTTTCTTCATTCAAAATCGAAAGTTCTCAACATTTAAGAGAGAAAAAGAGAAAAAATAAAAGCCGATCAGTATTGAAAAATAAATAGTAAATCAAATCAGGATTACCGTGTTGACAAATAGGTAGTAAAATAAGTTTTAGTCAGACTTAATTGAGATTTTCTCTAAATTCCCCACAGATGGTGCGGAAATTGTCGGAGCAGTCATGAGCAGCTAGTTATTTGAAGAAATTAATGTTATATAGGTATTTAAAAGTATCAAACTTTAAGTGTGGACGTGCGGTCTCCCAGACCGCACCATGCTTCTGATAGGTGAGTTCCCACCTGACCCTCCTTGAGGCCACTGTTATTATGAGCTTTAGTTTGAATGATGCTTTCGTTGTGTCACATTTGAATAATTCTGTTCCAATTTGTTTCAAGGTATTTAAAACGCAGGATGTCACACACACAAAACCAAGCGTTTGGAGATTGATGCGAGTACACCGGAGTGCAAAGCGCGGCCTTCTCAGATGAATTCGACATCCCGATCATCCCTTATTCAAACAAGAAGTGACAATTTGGTATAGAAGTATGGCCGTGCGGTCTTCCAGACCGCACCATGCCTTAAGATATATCGGTCGTTCCCCCCTCTGCTCTTTAAGATTATTAATAATAAAAGTTCATAAAATTAATTAATTTCCTGCTTATTTCAATGCCCCTTCTTATATGTACTTATATACGTCAGATAATAAAGAGTTATTACATTAGAAATAAATATATACAGTGGTCTGTGAGACCTTAGGTCCATTTTAGTGCAAAAATGAAATCATATCCATACTTGAAGGTTAAATAATATATTATTGTGGTAAAAGAGAAACCTTTTTTACGATGCTGGTGTTCAATAAGAGATTATTTGATATGCAAAATATTTTGCAACAATTACTATTTGGATTGAAAAATGTCTCACAATGCGGGAAACGGATCAGTCTGACACCGATTTTCGAAAATTGAGCAGTATGGATGATCAACGGTTGGAAACTGGAGTCACGTTTCGCGTGAAACGAGCGATATTGGTGCCGTAATAACCAGCCAATTACCGCGATTCTGTCGAACGGAAATCGACTACGACAGACCCGGTCTCCGACCTGAATCATGTCAATTGTACAGCCAGGTTATATAGCAAAGTTCAGAAACTCGTGCAAGACTCTGATTGGCTAGTTTCAATAATACGACCATATAACTCATGTGCCCCCTCTAGTTTATGGTTTACACTGATCTCGCATTTACGTTGGAAATTACTATGCAGTGCAGAACATTTCCCATTGTGGGATTGATAAAAGATGCTACCTCTGTAGGTATTTCATTCAATATAGTCTCTGAATTACAATTACGAAAGTGTACACATTTTTTTTAATAAACCGGGGTATATTCTGTTTCAGAACAACTGATATTTAAGGTGAATTATATTTAAAAGATTACCTTTCTAAATTATAGTGGACCATTTAATTTTTTATGGGAATACATAAATTCGAAGTGAATTGATCAAGGCCGGCTTCGACTTTGCAAGCATGAATGGAAAAGAAATTAAGATCAATAATTAAATATAAGCGTGGACACTGTAGAAATACAGATCAACGAAACACGCTGGCGAGGACTCCCGTTCTATTGGGGATTCCCCTGAAAGTAGTAGCTTGTCAATTTAGCATCCAAGTAGTAAATCCAGGTTATGGTCAGACGAGCTGGTGAGTGTGCAATGTATATTATCCGAAAGATGGCGCGTAGGTCGTCAATGCATTCAGGAGCAGATATTCATTCCAGGAAAAAGAGTTTCGAAATTATCAGTGTAAAAAAATCCGACATTCCAAGAACCTTGGTTTTGATTGAAGTTATTCAACAAGAACGCATTCAAAGTATGTAAGTCCGATTCTATTCTTTCTTTAATTGAACTCAACTTGCCTATCTAATTCGAAACCCATAAAGAAGGTTTTCTAAATTTCCAAGATGATTGAAAAAAATTCTTATTTTAGTACGATAATTAGAAAATGAAATTTGAAATGACCAAGAAAGTAAAAGAGGAGAAGAAATTGGAGAAGGATGAATTAACAAAATCCAAGCGGGGGCGCTGGAGAAGTATCAGTGACCAGACAACACACAATGGGGCAAAAAACTTTCTACGGACAAATCAATTTTCAGCCTACACTATTAATTCGCTTTGAACATTTTTTTTTTAATAAATTTTTCTAAATTTTGAGAATTTTTCGTGCCTTAAAAAATTGTTGATAAAAAAATTTGGTTGGTTTTTTATTTAACAAGAAAATGTACATTTCATTTGTTTTAACATTCAGAAGTATCATTTTTTTAAATTATTAGATTTATCAAACAAGATCTAAAATCTGTGCTCAATCTATCTATAAATAATTGCCAGTGAGTGCGAGTAATTGAAAAAAATTGTTTAGTGCGTTATAAATAAAATTAATGAAAAAAAATTTGTTCTCGGGAATGACAATATTTAGCTCATTGGAATCTAGAGTTTTGGTTTAAAATGTGAGAGAAATTAATATTTCATTAAGGTTAATTTACAAGAATGATACTTGGTTATTATTTAAGAATTTTGATGAATGAAGTTACAGTTTGTGTATTTTTTCAGGAATTGGCTCTATTTTTGTACGGAATCAACTAAGAATATATTTTCGATTACATTTTGCTATGATACATTGCAGATTCATCATAATTATTAAATATTTTTTAAATTTCCATATATAAATTCAGATTTTAGGAATTTTGAACGGATAGACTCAGTTTGTTTGAAAAATCAAATAAAAATGACTTTCCAATTATTCTTTGATATAATCCTTCCAAAATTTATGAAAACTATTAATTATTCAAACAATTCTAGCTATTTTTCAGAAAATAATCTAATTTTTTTAATCAACTAAGAATACATTGGCGATTTTTTGATCATTCTAAAAATTTGATTAAACATGGTATTTCTGAAGAGTAAAAAAAAGTCAACTTAGTTATTAAATAACTGAATAAAAGAGGAAAAGAGAGAGGAAAATACAGGAAAAGAGATCAAAACATTAGAGTAGAAAAAAAAAATGAATGAAAATCCAAGCGCGGGCGCTTAAGAAGTATCAGTGACCAGACGACAGCGGCGGGAATTCCCCTATTAAAAAATAAGTGGCAAAATCAGGTTGTGGTCATCCGCGCATGTAAGTTTCTCTGCAGTTTCTGAAATAAAGCGCGTAGGTCGAAGGAGCGTTTAGGAAAATATATTCATTTCAAGATATCATCAAGCTTTCCGAAATCTTCGGTTTTCAAAAATCCGACATTTCAAGCAGCTCAGGTTGAATTGAATTGATTCAAAACGAAATCAAGCACCTACATTTTTCAAATTTTCTGAATTCAAAGTAGGTCAACCTTGTTCTAATCTTAACTTGATAAAACTACACTCAATTTCTTTTCGGGTTAAATTCGAAACCTACTAAGAAGTTTTGCTAAATTTTAAAGATATTTACAAAACAAAATTATTTGAGTACGTTAATTAGAAATTAAAAATTCCAAAGGCGTGAAAAAGAGGAGGAGAATTAATTAAAGTGTAAAGGACAAAGAGGACCAAGCGCGGACGATGAAGAAATAACAGCGACCAGACGATAGTGGAGGGGATTCCCATATTGGAAAATAAGTAGTAAAGTCAAGTTATGGTCAGCGCTTGTGGGTTCCTCTAAATATTCCGATAGGTAGTGCGGAGTTTGTTCAAGTATGCATACCCTTTTGAAAGGAAACTAAAATAAGTGGAACTAAAATGATCTCAGATGCCTTCAAAATTATTCAACATTATGTAACAATTATGCAAGTTTGATACAACAATGCAAAACACATTAGCGATATAATTACAAGATTTACTAACTCACTTTCGAAGGTAGAACAAATTCCATTCATCTCGTACAGATTACTCGAAAATCGCCACTTGGCTTATTTTAGAGGTCGGATATAGTTTTAGGCGGTTTGCAGAGGATGTCAGGTAGTGAGTGGATAGGGACTGGGGTGAGCCACGAGCTATCGACTGATGGCATGTAGGAGGATAGGATTAGTCGACCACAGACTAAATTGGGTTTCTGTACAGTCGCCAGCAAATACTTCCCACCAGCGGATACGGATATATATACATATATAGTTTCCGAATATTCGGGGTGAAAACAGGAACTGAATGGGAATAGTAAGAGTTTGGCCAGAGATAGGAATTAGAAAAGAGGAGAGGAAAAACAAAAGAGAAGGTAGACCTAAGGAACTGCACGAGGGAGAGATTACGCTATCCACCTTTTTCCAATTAAACGAGTTTCCTCGTTTCCCTCGGGCGAAAAAGGAACCTGATTTCGTTTGTCTACTCCATATTATTTGTGCTTCTTCTTTGACAATTCGCTTATTTCAAAATCTCCCGTGTATAAAAATAGACCAACTTTCAGTTGGAAATATTAAAGAATTCCTTGCAGGTTTCAAAAACTAAACATTTTTGATATTAATGTACGAAGAAGTCAAGAGGTTTTGATTAGAAGCTAATTAAATTTGACCTTTGATAATAAATAAACTGATAGGGAAATTGATCATCAGCTTCGAAGCGGTAAATAAAACTGTTGAATTAAAACTTGGAAAGGAAGAGCGCCTTTCATTTGATTCGAGGGCTGCTCTATGCTGTAAAAGCTTTCAAGCGTTAAACAGTTTCATCTGATTTTCTTTTGCTTTAGGTCAAAAGTTCTCTCAAATGTTGCGAATTCTCCTATTTACTTTCCTCTTTCATCTTAAGTTTACATTTCTGTGTTTGTATAAGCTCCGTCACCATAAAAAATGTAATTCCGGATTTTCTGATCGAATTCTGGTTTTGATGGAAAAAAAAGTTTGCTCTGTAATGTAATTTTAGAGGAAACTAACTTCACTTAAGGAGTGTAGTAGATTTAATCGATGTAAAACTTGTTTATGCAGATTTTCCCATCTGCCGTCTATTTTCTTTAGCGAGGGTCTCGCTCGTTGGAGGTTTATCATCCTATGTAAGATTTAGCACATGAATTACATAGGGGTCGATCGTGCTTTTAGCCTTTCTCTAGAGAGGCCATAGTTAGTGAGTCCGTGATTTTATATTCAGATCTCTGCGCTTTTCACAGGAAAAGGCTTTGATGGAGTTTCTGGAACGTAAAGCTTCGCTCGGACCTCGAAAATAAGTTCAAATAATTATTTCGTGTTTACTTCGTTATTCATATTATGCAAAAAAAAGAAGAGAAGGGACACCTTCCATAGTAGTTTTATTGGGTAAAAAATAAGCGCTCGGAAAAGTTATGGATTATTAACAAATGTTTAGATTTTGTAGTGTCATTGAGCATTTTGTTAAAAATTCCCTAATTCATCTGCATGAACTAAAGAAAATTCAACGAATTTTAAATGATTCGGATTGAATTCGAATTAAATTGAATTTGCTTCGTCCATGAGTGACGTCACTCACTTCGGCGGTATGGGGTCAATTCTGAGGATTTTTTCATACGAAAGCAATTTTAAATAAGTAAGAGGTTGTAAAAATGAAAAAATAATATCTTGTCTTTAACAAGTTCTAACGAATTCAATTCTAATTGATGAGCTATAAGTGAACTGAATTGAATCTAATACAATTAAATACAATTAGAAATATGGCTGCGAAGTACTACGGACGTATTCACTATGGATGTATCTATTTGAGCTCATTTTAGGAGCATTTTGCTTCTTCATAAGTATCAAATAAATTTGCTTTCTCATAGATGGAGTTTTTCCCTAACATAAGAAAAAATGTATACTTTCAATATTTTTTAAGCTTATGTTTCTGTCTTTCCAAATATTTTATTTTCAGAAAATCAAAGGGCCCATCAAAATATCACTTTATGTGTTCTGTTATAATGAGCAACTTTTTAACCTATGGAGGTTTTATATTTCAAATTAAAACCTCATTGAAGTAATGCAAATTTGAAGAAAACTGACCATGAGTCGAAAAGTAGCCAAAAGCCAAAAGTAGTACTCTAAACAATCAGTCTAGAGCCCAGAATTTCTATCTGATTAAAAAAGGTTAGTTTTTGTTTTGTTTTTTCAACCCCGCATTTTGTTAAATTCGTCTAGAATCATTTCTGAATAATCAATCTAAATCAAGGAACCCTCTATAAATAATGTCTGATTGTATTCGATAAATAATTTTTGTTTGTTCGTTTATTTTAAACATTTGAGTGAATGACAGTGATTTCATTAGAATTTGCTACTTAATGTTGTTTCAAACGGTTATTCTTTATCGAAAATGTAAATTTCATAAGTTTCAATAACAAATTGGATAAAAACAAGCAAAATTAGTGATTGTTTAAGCAAATGTATAAACAAATGCATATTTTGCCCATGAATTAATAAACATATTTCGCTTTTAGAAGTTGAAATTGTAAGCACCTTGCTAATGGATCTTGGCTGTGATAATTCGATGTTGAGCAACCTTTTTTTTATCATCTAAGCAAATTTAATATAGAAATACCTCATTTTCCTGTTTCCACGAAAATGAGTTCGTTTTTTTCGTAGAATTAACCAAAAATATATATTTATTATGGATCTGTGATGTGATAAATGTCCCAAGCTTACATTTATTTTTTATTTAAACATTCTCAACTAACAAATTAATGAATTGCACAGTTTTCATTGCAAAGATTTCTTTTTTCTATGAATAATTTAAAGTTGTTTTTCTTATCGTTCACTGCTGTGAAAAATATCCCATATGAAAGAATTGTTTTTGTTTGAACACTCTTTATTAACAAATACATAACTTCATTCATATTTTTTCATACCAGTTCTTATCCTCTTGATGGCTTTTTACAATGGCTGATAAAAACTTAAGCTGCTTATTCTGAACCCCTATTTGTAGCTTATTGAGCTTTCTTTAAAATTTGGCCGACTAATATGACGAAAAAGGCAATAAGTAATTATTTACATAAATTTCTCCAGTTTCAGTAGCAAACTTGTGGAATCAATGTGGAATGCAGTTCTGCATGCCAAACTTAAACTTGTTTAAAATTTTTTAAATAATAAACCGTTGGCCAACAGATACGATCAAAGCACTAAGCCATAGCCGTATTGAAAACTGACCAAGTTATGCACTTTTAAATGAGGAATATTTAAATAATAATTTATTGTGGCCCGTGGGATATTTACTACAGCACTGAGCAATGAGCAACACAAGTTTATATGATTTTACAGAATATAAAAATCTGTGCATGTTAAAATTGACCAAATTCAACAATATATTTCAACAATATAGTGTTCAAATAATAAACAATTGTGGCTTTGGGATCATATAAATGATATATTTGTTCATAAAATTTGTTTACACAAGAGAATAATATTTTCAAACATCAAATTATCATTAGCTTATGGGCAAAATATGCATTTGTTTAGAAATTAGTTCGAACAATCAATAAATTTTGCTTGTCTCTATCCAATTTGGAACAAAGTAAAGTATCAGATTTTTAGGAAATCACTTCCACTTTCTAAACTGTTTATAATATAGAGAAAAAAATTATTCATCGACTACGAGTGGGAATTATTTCTAGCGAGTTCCTTCATTGAGTCTGAATATTTAGAAATGTTTCTCAATTTCTTCAACAAAATGCGGAGTTCACTTTTTGATGAGAGTGAGTTGATAATTAATTTAAGTTGCAAGAATCATTGTTTAGATCAATTTTTTTAAATAATATTATAAAGTTGCGTTTTTTCTGAAATGTTAAACTTTTTGTCCACTTTTCACTTATTGTGGTTATGAAAAAATAATAAATGAACTTTCGAGAGGATAATCTTTGAAACAATCTCTTTCCTTTTTGTCAATATATTTTCCTGGAATAAAACATATTTGATAGATTCTTCAAATTTTCTATATGTATCATATTAAAGTTAAATTTTCTTAGAAATAGTTACTGAGATCCTCTTTGTATATATTAATATTAATACTATTATATGTGATTCCTTTCAAGCTAGAAAGTCAGAGTCTTAGAAAAGATAGTTATAAAAAATAGTGTTTTTTAACTTGCATTCATTATTATCTCACTAAGTAAAAAGTGGACAAAAAAGTTTAAGATTTCAGAAAAAAACTCTACTATCTAGTATCTCCATAAGGGAGATAGTTATAAAATAAACAATAATGATTTGTTGAAACAATTATGTTTCTTGAATTTCATAGATTTTTACCTCGCTCTGAGTGGAAAGTTGCCAAGAAGTCTCTAATCGATCTTTTCACTTATGGGTTTGTTGGGAACCTACAAATTAAGCAGATAGGGTGATATTTAATTAGAAATTTCTTACTCGTATTCTATGGCTGATTGTGAAGAGAAATGTTGAGTCTCAACTCGATTTACCTAATATTGACGATTCCGATTAAAATTTAGAAAAACGTTTTTTTTTGCTTCCGGGAATTGCGTATTAAACTTCGCGGGGCTTGGGGTGCATCTAGACATCATTTTGGTTGAGAAAAAAAAACGTTCTTAATTTTTTGTGAATTCGAAGAAATTTGGGGGCGATATGTATGAAAATACGAAAATGAAACTTTGGACGAATGGACATTTTTTTTAACTTTTGGTTTCTAATTAGTTTCACGAATACACGGAAAAAATGTATCCGTGAAAAGGTCACGAACTTGTAGCTAGGTCTCGGGTACGAGATGAAAAAATGAAATATTACATCCTCATTTCTATGAGAAATGTATGAATAAATTTCAAAGTTTTTGACGAATAGTTCGAATTTCCTACGAATACTTCCTGAAAATTTCAGACTGAAATATAAAGAGGAAAAATTTTATTTGTGCGATTTAATTTATATTAATTTATAAATTCGCAACTCTGAATATTGGAACACTCATAGCCTGCTGGCTCACCAAGTTTTTAAACATAAACCAGAAGTGTGTAAACAAGCGCAGTCAACGAGGCCAAACAAAATAGGTATTATGGTATTATTAGGTATTATTATATTATAAAACTTCTAGCCACTCATGCGGCGAGCTCGAAGCACACATACGAGCGCATACACGCACCGCGCGTGGGACGAGCGTGTGTGCGCGCCACGTACAGGTGAATCTACTTCCTAGTTCCCAGATTTATCGGGCAAGCTCGTGAGTGCTCTGAGAATCTTCTCCCAGTCACTCGTAATCTTTTTGTTATCATTCACGTAAAAAAAGTGATGAACAGTTTTAGAATTTTCATATCGAGTTTATCAATTGGTTCTCAAAGTTCTCAGATTATTTACGAAAATACATCAATATCCAATGCATTTTTCTTATATCCGAGACCTAGCTACTAGTTCGTGACTTTTTTACGGATAAATTTTTTCCGTGTGATAGAAACAAAACTTAATCATTCTTTCTGAGAAAGAGTGTATCTATGGATCCTGGAGTGTAATATAAAGAGATTGCATTAGTTAGTTTAAAAAAATTATATTTATCATAATATTTATTATTATTTATTGTAATGTTTATTTATGATGATCGTATAATATATTTTAATAAATATACTATGATTTACTAATAAGTAATTTACTAAAATATAAATAAAATAAGTAATATTTGAACAATATGAGAAAAATGAGGGATAGATGTCACGCCAATGTGAATTGAAATGCCATCTCTCAGTCGAATGTGTCGTGAGCTTATTGGCCCATTTTGTTTATGTGGACGCGTTCGGCGAAACAAAGAGGGTCACTTCGAGAGTCCACTTTTGCACGCGAGGTTTCACCCTCTTCACTAAAATGAGACGTTACGCTAATAGTATTAGTTCCTTTACGATTCCGAAGACGAGGGTGAAGCCGATCGATGAATTCCTGAAAGGATGACTTGGGTTCACGAAAATAATACAAAAGCTATGCAATAATGAAAAGGACATTAAATGTATTTGTTAATAACAATTTATTGAGCCATTCATTATTGTTACTTCCCTTTGAGGGATAACAAGACAAAGATATTTTATTCCTCTAATGTTTGGACGTAGTACGCGTAAACAAAAAGTTCCATTATGACAATTTAAGAATTATAAACAATTTATAATTTTTCAAACGATTGTAATAAACAAATATTCTACTTTAGCATTATTCAATGAATGTATTTATTAATGATCTTTTCACAAAATGTACGTTTGTTTTGCAATAACAATTATTTCAGATACTTGTTTCTATACGGACAACTGTTAATTGTTCATAAATCTGTTATCAATCAATTCAGAGTTCGAGCTGAGGGAAAAAATGTGTGCATTATCATTCGAAAAAAGTTTTGAAAAATTGGAAATTGGTTCATATCTTCTTTGATTTGAAAATTTCAAATAAATTCCTATTGATTCAAAAATTCTTCCTAATTTGCTCAATTTAATCGAAATCTTTTTTATTTTTATTTTTTTATTTGAAAATTTTGGATTTTCGAAAAATTGGACTGATAAATTAGGAATAAAACCATATAAAAAACTTTTATTTCACTCCCCCCCCCTACCCAAAAATTTGGTCCGAAAATAAAAAAACTACATTTTTACGTATTATTATTACTAATTTTCAGCATTGTCTGCCGTCTTTTTCAATACAAATAAATACTCAATGGAATGTAATAGTTGGTAATTATTTGGAGCAATGCAATTTTGAGCAACATTACGTAATTAAAAAAAAATTGATTATTGTTTATTTTTATAATTTCTTAGAGTAGAACCTCAGATTACAACTTTTTATTAAATTGGTATCCTATGCTACTTATTTTTCAATAATTACATAATTTTGATACCTTTCTTCTGATGTTTAACAAATTTCCATTTTTTTAAACAACTTTGTTTGCTCAAGCAGTTTTCTTTCAAAAACTTGGAAAAATTAATATCAAATAGAACACATGCAATTATTTATCTGACTGTATACTGCATAGAAAGAATATATTAAGAAATTCAATTTTTGAAGCATATTTTATTTGTTTAAACAATTATTTTTCCCAAAAATATAGTTCCGAAATCGTATTTTCTGAATTAAATATAATATTGAATGATTTTGTGGAGTAATAAATTCTGCTCAAAACGTTATGTCATTGTTTAAGCAGTTAATTATTATTGACTTTCAAGTTCTCTTAGAATTGAGTATGGATGGTTTACATCTTTTTTTGCGAACTATTGCTAAATAAATGGTGAAAGTCATACTAAAATTCAAATTATAAAGGATATTTAATATTGTATTCTATTAATTTTCACTATCTTCACCATGATTATATTATAGAAAAGTACATTTAATAATAAAAATTATGATTAAATTTTGAAAGCTGTATTTCAGGTAATTTATAATAACTAAAATAATATTTTGTTCGAAACTATTATTCGAAACAATTGATAAATGGTTATTATACATATTCTTCCTATACTTATGGTCAGAAAAATAATTGTATGTGATTCATTTTATATTATTTTTCCAGTTTTCTTGATTTAAAATTTTTTTTGGAAAGTGAACAATAATTAATTGTACAAATAATCACATATTTTTTTGAATTAGTTATGTTTGTTTAAGGAATCGAAAATTGTATAATTAGTCGCGGGGGATATTCAAATTATCCATTCGTAATTATTTGTAATAAAAAAGATGGCAAGTAATGCTTAAAATCAACAATAATACGTAAAAATGTAGTTTTTTTATTTTTGGTTTATATTTGGGGCGTTTTGGGGCGCCCCCCGCCCATAAGGGTGGTTTAGAAATGAAAATTATTGGTATGGTTTCATTCCGTAGACATTCACCTTTAATCTCTGAAAAATTGGACAACCTTCAATCAAATCTTGAAGTATGTCCAATTTTTCGAAAATCTAAAACTCTGCTGTGCTAAATATACGGGCTTTTCTAGCGCCCGGTGGCATAATTTAATTTTGGAATTTGAAACAAATACTGATTTTCTTTCTCCAGAAATGGAAATTTTTAGGAAGTGTCCCGCCCTCTGGAATAAAAACAAAAGGTTCTAATGCATTTTTAGACTATCCTAGTGTACTTGATACGACTCAATAAAAAAACGGGTTTTTAGCGCATTTTCAAAAACTAGTAAGTTAAGCAAAAAATACTTCAAATCCATAATTATTTATTATAGTTTACTAATGAAAACTTCACATATCAGAATAATTTTTTCATTTCCACTTAGCCAAACTTAGCACTCTTGTACCAGCTTCGTAGTTACAGGTTTTTGTTTTTCTGTATAGCCTGTAACAGGTCTTGTATTATGTATGACTAGAAAATTTTCAGATCAGGCCAAAATGAATTGCTCCTTAAGACCTAGATTGCTATTATTGTTATTATAAACCATATAACGTTTAAACAAAAGAGTTTGTATGATCTTCAATACATCAATGTTGCAAATTTTATAAAAAAACGTAGTTAACGAGGGGTTGACAACTCGACCGACTGGGTGTACACCTACTTCTGACTTCAAGAGACTTCAGGATATTTCAGTGACTTCAGAAGATTTCACTGACTTCAGGTGATTTCAAGTGACTTCAGGAGAATTAAAGTGACTTCAGGAGAATTCAAGTGAATTCAAGTGATTTCAAGTGACTTCACGTGAATTCATGTGAATTCAAATGACTTTAGATATTTCAGGAGATTTCAAGTGACTTCAGGAGAATTCAAGTGAATTCAAGTGATTTCAAGTGATTTCAAGTGACTTCACGTGAATTCATGTGAATTCAAATGACTTCAGATATTGCAGGAGATTTCAAGTGACTTCAGAAGAATTCAAGTGAATTCAGGTGATTTCAAGTGACTTCACGTGACTTCATGTAAATACAAATGGCTTCAGATATTCCGGGGGATTTCAAGTTACTTCAGGAGAATTCAAATGACTTCAAGGGGGCCATCCATATACCACGTGGAAAATTTTTTACTACATCTTCACCCCCACCCCACTCCTCATGGACAAGCGTGGACTTTTGACGAACCTTCTTCCCCTGGCTCCTCTGTTCACGTGGATTTATATCATATTTGATGAAAATATGGATATTATTGGTATTCAGAAGCTACGGAGCCAAAAGGAGCTGTGAATTGTATGAGAATATGGTTTTTCATAAAAACATAAAGCTTCATGATACAAAGCAAGAAGTCCAAACAAAAATGAGTGAATATCCAGGGGTTAACAACTCGTGAAGTCAGGTGTACACCTTCGCTGAAGTCACTGGCGTGAAGTCACTTGAATTCACATGAAGTCACTGAAATCAATTGAAGTCAGTGTACAATCCATCAGTCGAGTTGTGAACCCCTCGGTGAATATTTGTTTACTTTTTTATGTATTTCTAAAAAGAAATCCAAAGATTCAGGAAAACGGGACACAAATTTGTTCAAATCCAAAAAAATAATTAAATGCGTTAAAAAAAAAATGATATACAGATTTGTGGGTGATTCTGAACCAATCTATTTAGATTATTACATTTTCCGAAGTCAGAATCGTCAATATTAGGTGAATTGAGTTGAAACTCAACATTGCTCTTCACAATTAGCTACAGATTACGAATAAATAATTAGTTTTCAAATATCACCCCCATATGTTTGTTTTATAGGGACCCAAAAACAGCCTATAAGTGAAAAATTGGTGTTTGCGAGTTGCTGGCGCTAATTATGATTTTTTTGCGGCTTTTTTAAACAAAGTGTTTCTAATACATAAAATTCTACTTCTCACTGATAATTAGACGTTTACATGCATTGTTTTAATAAATTATTATTGCTTTTAGCAATTTTCTCTCAGAATACAGTTAGAAAGTCGCGATTTTTCCGAATTTTATAATTCGAGTGAGATGATAAATAAAGAATGTTGACAAACATAATTGCTAAACAATCTATTATTGTTGAATACTATCTTCTCTTAGATCATTGCTAGAAACTTGCGGGTTTTTCTTAAATTTTCAACTTTGCTTCGGCTTTTCAGTTATGAACAAATAGTAAATAAACAATGAAGAGAATATTTTTCTAGCATTTCTCTAAGAGATAATAGTTATAAACCATAATAAACTGTATAAACAATTAGGTTTATTAACTTACATTATGATCTCACTAAGTAAAAAGTAGACAAAAAGTAAAAAAATTTCAGAAAAAATCGCAACTATCTAGCATTATTATAGGTCAAGATAGCTAAAAACAATAATTATTTGTTTAGAAAATTATTTTTGTTGAATTTCAGTCACTGTTACCATACTCTAAGTGAAAAGTAGAAGAAGAGTTGAAAATTCCAGAAAAAACCGCAACTTTATGACATTATTCAAAAAGTATATCATTAAAAATAATGATGAATTGTTTGAACAATTATGTTTGTTAACTTGATTTAATTATGACCCTACTATAATTTGAAAGTGAACGAAAAGTGGAAAATTTTAGAATAGACAGCAATATTCTAGGATTATTCTAAGAGAATATTATTTTAAATATTAAATGGTTGAATCAATTATTTCTGTTGAATTCAATTGAGTATTGGCTCGCTCTAACTGAAAAATTCAGAGCCAGTTAAAAAATTTAGATAAAACTGCGACTTTTCAACTCCATTCTAAGATAAACTGGCTATAAACAATAATTAATTGGTTGAACAATTTATTTAAACATCAAATTATCACAATGCAGTAATATTTTATTTATTAGAAACCGTGTTTACCAAAAGAAACCTCAAAAAAATAATGGTCAGGGCCAGTAACTCGCAATACCCAATTTTTCACTTACGGGGTTCATTTGGGACCCTACAAAACAGACTTATCTGGGCGAATTTCAAAAAGTAATTTCTTACTCGTATTCTATAGCTAATTATGTAGAAAAATGTTCAGGATCAACTCGATACACCTAATATTGACGATTCTGAATAAAATATACAAAAACGTCTTGCTTTCTTATGGAAATTACGTGTTAAACTATAGGGGGCTTGCGGAACCTCAGAATATCATTTTTTTTTAAACGCAATTCTTTTTTTGGGATTTGAACAAATTTGCAGGCGATGCATGAAAATTGAAAAAAAAAAAACAAATTTTGGACCACCTTAGTCCACGTAGAGTTTGGATAGACCCCTTCGGCCCCCCTTGTGGACAATCATCGACTATTGCTATACCCCCCTCCCCCCAAGCTGTCCACGTGGTATATGGGTGACCCCAAATGAATTTAGGTGATTTCAAGTGACTTCACATGAATTCACGTGACTTCAACTGAATTCAAGTGACTTCAAGTGAATTCAAGTGAATTCATGTGACTTCAAGTGAATTCAGATATTTCAGGAGATTTCAAGTGACTTCAAGTGAATTCAAGTGACTTCAAGTGAATTCATGTGACTTCAAGTGAATTCAAGTGACTTCAAGTGACTTCGGATATTTCAGGAGATTTCAGAGATTTCAGGAGACTTCAGGAGATTTCATTACAAGTGTACACCTGACTTCACGAGTTGTCAACCCCTCGGTAGTTAATGATTTTCTTGTTTTGCATAGAAGCTCTCCTTCTTATATCCAAAACCTCAAAGTTTCACCACGTTCAAACTCTAAAATCCTCTAAGAACTACATCCCTCCAGTTGCGCAGTGGCCCCTTCTTTTTCCAGTCCTCAAGCCTCTAAACAATTGTTGTTTTTTTTTCAATTGCAACAGTATCCCTTCCCTTTTCCACTTCCAAAGCATCTAAGAAATAGTCGCCTCCCATTTTACTTGAGCCTGATCCCTCTTTTTTCCAGTTCTAACATACCTAAGAATGACGCCCCCTCAAATTTCGTGATAGCCCTGGTCTTTTTTACATTAAAAACCCTAGAAGCAAAGTAAACCTTGAATTTTACAGTTGCGTTTCCTCTCTTCAGTTCTATAGCGTCTAAGATATTGCTATCTAATATTTCAGAGCAGTCCTTCCCCTCCCCATATCTAAAAATTTCTAAGAAATATCCTCCTTGAATTGGATATTAGCCCCTCCTCTTTTCAACTCTACGATTTCATTGGTAGGGGGAGTGGCTGATAAATATGTATGATAGGTGGGGCAGCAGTGGGCGTGGGTGATTTGTATTTATGATAGGCGGGGCTACTTTTCCTGATGCGATCAGCTAGTGAAGTTCCGAATGGAAGTGATTAATGGGTTCCCACTATTGCTGAGACTATAGGGTATAATTAGGGACAATGCTAGAAGACGTGGTTAGTGGGCGTGGTTACAATGGGTGCGCCTAATTGTTTTATAAAGAGGCGTGTCTACTGTCAAGTGGGCGTAGTCAATTTTTATATCCCATGGGCCTACTTTATACAGGGTGTCCACGCCAGGGCTTACCGAAAATTATGCAACCCGTCTTACACGCCAATGCTATTCTTATGGTCGTGTATATCGGGTTGCATACTTTTTGGTAAGCCCTGGCGTTGATACCCTGTATATGTCTTTAAAGGGCGCGTCTACTTGAAGTTTATACTGGATGTGTCTAAGGTGTGTACTTACATTCATTTTTTAATAGTAGGTATAAATTATTAGTGTGGCTAATGATAGTTATTAGTTATCATGATTGCAGTACTGGTTGTTGAATGCACCTAGACAAATAAGGAAAAAGCTTCAAACATCCCTGAGGGCGTATTTAATTTAGTGAGTCTTCCTACTGAGCTACTCCATAGGCTAATACTGTAGTTTGTACCCAAAAGAGTGTCTAATGGCATATCCGATGGACATAGCTGTAGAAGTGAATATGCATTCCCTACTGCTCAAAGTATCGCGTCACGTCGCGTTTGGTTTCTGTACAGCTCTCCGTCGCGTTGGACAGCTGTATAGCTCCAGAGATCCTATACCCATACACGGGACTCGGAGCTGTACACGGAGCAAACGCGACATGCTACACCGCCTAAATGCGACGTTGAGCGGTATTAAATGAAGGCATCGATATTGAATGTGAATGTGGCGTGACTTACGGGTGATTGAAATAGGCGCGTTAATTTCCCTAGTAGTGATTTTTTACTATAAGTATGGGTGTTTCAACATAGCCGATGATTATTGCAGCTGGTTCTAACTGCATCAACATTAACTGCAAATGGTAAAAACGCATTAGCTGAAATATTTTATGAAACAAATTTGCGACTCGTGGCTATCACTATTTTCAGCTTTCAGGGAAGCGAACTACTTTTGTCGACTTCCTCTTTCTCCCTCGCTCTCTGTTTGTTGCCGGTGCAGGGCGTCGAATGGGTAGCTATTTAGAGGCTTAGCGCCTCGGCGGGTGGTCGGAAAGGAACGGCAGGGGCGCCAGCAGCGCGCAACCACTGTGTCACCTTTATCACCTTCATCACCTGCTGCAAATTGCCGCCATTTGGATGCTAAACCCCGGGGTCTCACCTACTGATGACTATTTGTAGGGGTGCGCGGGACGAGGACGTGAATACCGGTGACCGGTCAAATGCCCGACCGACTCCATGCATGCAGGCATGCATGCATGAATGCGGGGAACGCTCTAAACGGATTATCCTGCAGTTTTAGGGGGACATGCGACCACGGTATCTCTCGCCTGGTTTGCAAGATCGAATTTGACTCTGCAGTGGATTTTCGTTCACCGATTTGCACTGTGCTCATCGTTCGTCGAGAGAAAATCCCTTTCACCATAGTAGCGTCCTACGACTCTGAATATGCAATTTCTTCATTTGGGTAGCACCGAATGCAACCCTGAAGTCAAGGAAAGGTATTCCGTTTGAAAGGCTAAAGTGGATTCAATTTGGATTGCAAAAATTACGATTTTAATTACAGGAGTTAATTAGGACTCTAGATATTTTTAAGGATAGGGGGCGTACTTAAATAACGCAACGAATTATAGGCCATTTCTAAGGCTACCCTCCACCCTGTAATCGACCGTAACAAAATATTTCAACTCTCCCCCCTCTTTATGTACGTTATTTATATTTTCCAGAAACAATAAGATATGGGACTTGAAACTAATGGAAATTTGTTGTATCTGAGATAATAGATGCTTTGTGGGCAAATACATGTATGTATGTATATATTTATAATATATATTTTTTTTTTTTTTTTTTTTTTTTTTTTTTTTTTTTTTTATTCACGAAAGATGTACATAGCTTTGAAGACAATAAATTAAGCAATTTATACCTTCAGGACTAATTTTAGCTCTAACATAGTTAGGGTGAGGTTTATTGTTAATTTATTAATCATTTTATTTGCCTTTTGAATGGTCAAATTGCGATTTTAGGTAAGTGCATTCAACAATAATAAAATGTAGCTCTATGTAAAATATTATGGGATTTGGTAGATTTCATGGTTGACGGCTGATCCTCATACATATAAAAACGTAAATTTTCAATTAAATTTGAAGTTATGTTTCACTTTGTTTAATACATTATGTGAGAGATATCGATTGCATTTTGCTGCTTTGCTAGTTATTGCTAGTAGAAATAAGCAGATTGGCCGAAAACTTCATTTGCAAAATTCTCGGATTTTTCCCTGACCAATTTTTCATAATATTCAAATACCAGCATTTCATTCTTTTTATAAATGGGAATAGAACAATGTTTCGAATACAAATTGGAAATTTTCAAATTTATTTATTTATTTTACACAACAAAAAATTACTTTTTTACCATGAAAAATTAATTTTTGATAAAGTACCTGAACTTTCAAAAAAATGATTGAACATTCAATCTAGAAAGATGAATTGAAGGGCAACACCGCATAAGGGCGTAAGTGCAAAATTTCGGAAATGCGTTTTATTGGCCTAAAATAATGTTCAAATATTTCTGTAAAAGATTATGGTCCGCTTCGATTTAGGAGTGGGTCAAAATCCATGTTTGGTATTTTTATTTATAAAGTAATTCAATATTTTTGCCTGTTCTTTTAACAATTCAATAGAGCTAAGTAATAGCTCTGAAAAAACATTTTTTTTGTGTTCCAATTTCTTCGAAAAATGAAAAAGTTATGCAACTCTTTGTGTGTCCACATTTTCGTTTTTGGGGACGCACCGCACCATTAATAAGGGGTTTTCTCGGATGTGACTGTTTCTTTTAGGATGTTTATTTGGCGGTTTGATGGAGTTAAGTAATAGCTCAAAAGCACTATCTTGTTTTTTCTCTAAATGCAAAAATAAAACAGTTACGCAACTTTTTAGGTGTCAAGATTTGAATTTTTAGGATGCGCCGCTAATTTACAAGGGTTTTCTCGCACAGGTTTTTTTTGGAGCGCTCTTTTCGCGATTCAATAGAAATAACCAATAGCTCGAAGGTACTTTCTTATTTTCTTTTTATTTAAAAATAAAAAAGTTATGCAACTCTTCATGTATCAAAATCAGATTTTATGGGGCGCGCCGTTCCTTTGACAAAGGTTTTCTCGGAGGTGGATGCTTCTTTCAGGATGTTAGTTCCATGGATCGATAAAGCCTAATAGTACCTCACACTGCTTTCGCATTTCTTTTTTTAAAATTAATTGCGTGAAAGTTCTACAGTTTTTTGTTCCTCCTGTAAATTCGGGTTTTGGCACTTACGCCCTTATGCGGCATTGCCCTTCAATTCTTAACAAAAAAGTGTAATAGATCTTATTTCAAAAAAAAAAATGAATTTGATAAAAAGAAAAAATGAATTCTTAAACAAAGAAGACCAGTTTTCAACAAATAAAGATTCCTCAATTATGAAAGAAATTTTTTTTATCTAAATTGGTGAAGCTTCAAATCAAAAGACGAATTTTCTTCACAAAAATTAAATTTTCAATTAAAAAATGGGAATTTCTAGCTAAAAAATTGACTTTCAACCAAATAGTCCAGTTTTCAACCAAAGACATAAACCTTCATCAAAATATGAATTTCAAACAAAAAGTAAATTTCCTAAGAAATAGTTAATGCTTCAACCAAAAAGGATGACTTTTTATGGAAAAATTTGAATTTTTAACCAAACAGTTGCCAAAAAAGATTTCAGTTGACCTTTTATCACCAAAATATAAATTTTAATTACAAAGATAATTTTCTACGGTAATAGCTGAATTTTTAATCCGATAAAACGAGTTTCTAACAAAACAGTAATTGCCAACCAAAAACAATAACTTTCTAACAAAATTGTTGAATGTGAAAATTTCAACCTACAATCTTTTATAAAAGGAATTAAATAGAGTAAAACAGTTTCAAATTGAAATTGCAAATTTCCAAATTCATTCTTCTTTACAGTTATTTAAAGTTATAGAAATTTTCTGACTTTTACAAGATTGTTTTTGAGAAATCCTTAACTTTTTTCCTATCAATTTTGGATGAAAAAACACCAAGGTTTTTCTTGGTGCGAATAATCAAATTAATTGAAGTATTTTCACAACGCAAAATCGTTTTCAGTTTGCACGGCTAAGATTAAACAAAATTTCATTTTCAGGTCTATATATTGTATGCTGTATAATCCAGTATACTTATAATTATAATTAATTATTATATATATATATATATAATATGTATATTATAATATATATTAATTAATTAATTATAATTATAATTCAAAAATATACAATATTATAAATAAATTGTTTAATACTGCGAACTAGTTAGTTTTTCACTTTTGAAGAAATTTAATGTTCAATACTTTTTAAATAAAATAGATAAATCTTTTATTTTGAATTTCGATATTTTAAAATTGTGTAAATATTAAATCGAGGACTTAATATTTAAATAAGTTTTCATTAAAATCCATGCAAATTTAATACTTTTAGCTCGAAATTTGATAAAATTGATAGTAAAAAATATCGTAAATTAAATCATCGCAATTTCAGTAATTTCAAAGTGATTCACTGAAAATTATTCAGTTTCAAATTTAAAACTTTAATAGCTCAGCAACTTGAATATGGAAAAAGATTATATTTTGATACTTTTGATGTTAACCGTGTAGGATTATAAATATTCTATTCAAATAACAAAATTTAAGTTTAATTTTTTCAGATCGATCACAATTAAATAATTTCCAATGAAAATTTACAGAAACTGAACAAATATAAATTTAAACCTTATCATACAATTTTCAATCAATATTCTTGAAAGTTAGATAATTTCAATTTGGAAGAACTGAAAATTTGAAAAATCAATTTTGATAGCCTAATAGTTTGATAATTTTAAACTAGTGGCACATGAAATATAACTTTCCAAATTTAAAAATTATTTAATTGAAAAATTTTTAAATCAAAAGCCCTTCGAGTTGTATAATTTTTAATCGAAGTACTAAAAACTATTGGGCTTAAAATTTTTATGATTCAAAATTTTAATCTTACAGTTGATCTGTGTACCCTATCATTGACCTCGGATGTTTATTAAAATTATTTATCGAGAAATTGTACCACTTTCATAAGAAGGCCTTAATGGTTAAATAATTAAATTAAGAACGTTAAAAATTGTATAATTTTGGATTAAAAATGTATAAGAGACCATTTCAGTCGCTTGTGCCCCACCAAATTTTGTTGGTCTAAATTGTACAGTTTTGAATGTTTTTCATCTGGAAATCTAACTTTAAAAACTTTAATTTTCTACAATACTCAAATTTAATGGTTTAACTTGAAATTCTGGAATTCAAAATATTTCATTTTCAACTATAAACCCCTAAATATATGTTTAGTTTTAAATTTTTGAGTTTAGAAATTAAATACCTGCAAACGGTTTTTCAACCCCGAGAGAAGTTATTTGATTAATTGTATAAACCGTTCTATTAAATGAACAAATTACTGTTATATATATAATTTTGCTAAGAGCTTCTGTTTCTTTCAAAGTCCTCTTGACGGATGTGGACGTACATGAAAATCGATGAGTATTCTTTTGAAGTATCGTTGGATAGACTTGAAGTCCTTGGGGGTCTTTGAAACCACGGAACGAGAAAGAGAGAAGGAAACACAAATAGCGGATAAGAAGATGGAAAGCTTATACTGCTCTATATACTCTAAGACGTGAAAAAGGCTTTCGAAATTCAGAGATATCCATTTACAAATTTACTCTCAATATTATTTTCCATATTTCGTTTCATTTTTTATTTTTAAATACAATTTTTGCATTGAATGTCGTTTCCAGAGTTGTTTCTTTATTTAAACAAGCCAGAACATTTTGCGTACCGCGCTCGCACAAATTACCCTTTATTTACGAAAAAAAAAACTAAGATCATTTTCAACTATTTTTTCATTTAGTTTGATATCAAATTTTTCTAGCATTCAAAATTAAAGAAAAAAATTTAACGTTTATGTGCATGACGAAGCTGAGAAGCATTCAAGGTCTATAACATTTTATTTAATTAAGACAGAAGCATATAACATTATTTCAATTTATATTTGATATAAGCACAAGTAACTTTATTGCTATTTTCCCCTTTGATCAAAACGGTATTTTTACAATAAATGGAAAATAAACATTGTTCTGTATTTTTATTGCATGATGTACATTTGAATGATAATTCTTAAAATCAAAACTTACCACATCTGTCAATTTTTCATTGCTTCCAGAATTCTTCTACCAATATAACAATTGAATTAGGTTTTCAATATTTTTGCCATTCATGAATAGCGATCGAGAAACCTTTCTTGATTCAAAATTAAACTATTTCGTTGAATTTTTTTGTAAACTAATGTTTTTTAACTAAAAATTTAACTGCTCCATGTTTGGTTGAACATTTATCTCCTGGAAATTCCTTTAAGAATTAAAAATTTGTTTAAAAATTCATGTGTTTTCGTACAAATTAATCATTGCTAGCAGAAGATTATTTATTCTTTCTAGTTGAAAAATAATTTCTTTAGTTGAAAGTCTAACTATTAAGACGGATATGCCCTTAAAATTTAGAAAATTCATTGGAAACTTAATCATATTGTTACAAATTCATCTACATTGTTAAAAATTCGTCTTTCTTGATAGAAAATTCTGCTTTATTTAGGGTTACAAATTCAACTTTTTGAATGAGAAACAAATTTCCGTTTGTTTCTCAAATTTTCATTTCTATGACTTGCTTCCCTATTTAGTTACAAATATAACTATTTTTCAAAATGCAATTTTCTTATTTTTTTTGTAAAAAAGGACTTTTTGACTCAAAGTTTAGCTATTCAATTTTTGCTTAAAAAAACTGATCTTCTTAAGTTGAGAATTCACTTACTTTGTGAAAAAACGTTGTCTTTTGGCTTCAAAATTTAACATTTTTGGATGAAATTATTTTCATTGTAGACTGAAAAATCATTCTTGGTTGAATGTATGTTGTTGAAACGTTGTTTTTTTCAGATAGAATATCAATGTACTTGGTGAGTAATTCACCTTTTTGGTTGAAAATTCATTTCTTTGGTTGAAAAATCGATTATGAATTTGAAAATTCGTTTAAAAATACGACATCTGGTTGAAAATGCATGTGTTTCAGTATAAATTACTCTCATGGGGCAGAAAATAAATCTTTTTGGTTGGAAATTCATTCCTTTTAAAAATTAGTTTTTTTTCAATCAAACTTTTTTGTTTCCAACACAAAATTTAACTGTTTCATTTCTTTGCGGAAATTTATCTTTTTTGATAGACATTTAATCTTCTTGGTTGAAAATTCGTCTGTTTAGGTTGAAAATTCAACAATTAGGATAAAAATGTATTCTTTGTTTTCAAATATTCATTACTTCAGTTAGAAATTAATTTCTCTACATAAAAATTTCAATATTTTGTTGAAAATTCGTTTTTTTTTTGTTGGAAATGATTTTGTTTTGACTGAGAATGTGGCTATTTCATTGTTGCTAGGAAATCGATCTATTTATGTTAGAAACACAATTATCTGAATAAACAATGCATATATTTAGGTTGTTAATTAAACTTTCTTGTAAAAAATTCATATTTTTTGTTTAATTCAAATGTTTGTGCTTGAAAGTTAAAATAATTTTTTGGTGAAAGTATCATCTATTATACCCTTTGTTGAGAATTCGTTTTTTCAATCTAAGATTTATTACTTTAGATGACAATTTAACTATTTTGATGGGAATTCCCTTTTTCTTAGTTGACAATTAACTATTTTGACAGAAAATGAAATTCTTCCACTTTTTGTTCAAAATGTATATTTCCGAGTAATTTTTCGTTCTGAAAATTAATTATTTCGATTGAAATAAGGCAATGAAGATATTGAAACATGGTAATTTTTTACCGGTTGCAAAAATACAACTTTTGACTCATATTTTACAATAAAGTTATTTTCGCTTGTGTCAAATACAAATTTAAATTCTGCGGAATATCTCTGGCTTTGGGTTGATAACAAGACTTTTAATTTAGTAATTCTTAAGTTTTTGTTAGTTTTATTATTCACACAAATGTGACAATCTTTGCCATTGCCCTTCAACTAAAATTAAATTCTTAAATATTTGTGTGAATTTGGCTAAACTCATTTCTTCGAGATTTTTCTTATTACCCAATCGACATTGAGAAAAAGCGACAACAATGCTTTCTAGATTATGGTGACATACCTATTTTTACATTCTCATCTCAATGAGAAGGTATTGGTTTTGTGAGAAATGCCTTTCGCGGATTCCATCAAATGTCGACGTTTCGAGGCCCCCTGAACCAGAAAAAAAGTTTTTACGTCGGCGTGTGTCGTCATTGTCGTATACCAGATAACATTTGAAAAACCAATCGGATTGGATTGTTCGTTGGCACACAGTTGTAAGGACCAAAAAGAAAAATGAAGTTCTTTGAACAGCTATTTTGAATAGAAATTTAAAAAGTCGAAGCATTTTAAAAAATTGTCAGACTATTTTTTTCAACATTTAAAAATTCTATGTACGGCTGTTCATAGCACCCGGAAACCCGAGCAATTTATCCTTATGACTTTTTTTATAAAAAGAAAACAGTAATCCACAAATTTAATTTTTTCATTTTCAATGTTATTTTTGACAGTTTGAAGTAAAAAGGCGCATCCTGCCGTTAAGTGGTTTTGAGAAAATTCTCAGACAAAAATTGGGCGAAAAATTTTGTGAAATAAAATCGTTTTTTAGCTTTTGCCCTTTTTCCCAAAATGTAATTTTTGTATTGCTGGTGTTTTTTTACGATTAAAACTAAAACCATGCATCCTATCAAAAATTATTCATGACAAATTTGTAACTATTTTTTGGAGGAGCAACGTCTGTCACTTAATTTTTCTCATAGTTTGTGTCATTTGTTCAAAAATTTAATTTTTTATGTTTTTTGCGAATGAAGCAAAAACCACGCATCCTTTCAAAAAATGATTCAGAACAAATTTGTAGCTCTTTTCGCGTGAACAACATTTGTCAATATATTTTTGCGCAGCTTGTGTCGTTTGTCCAAAAAATTCTATTTTAATTTTCGATGCTGTTTTTTAAAAATCTAAACAACAACTGCGCGTCCTATATCAAAAATTGATTATTTACACACGGAGAAAATTTGTTCATTAGAATTTACCCAATTAGTTAGGTAAATGGAGGACATCACTGCATTTGGATAAAGTTTACAATTATTTTAGGATTTAATACAAAACAGAACTATAAATAATACAAAAGAGTTATGTAAAATCTCAAGTCCGAAAGTGAAAATTCTGATATGTAATAATTAATATAAGGGTTGTATTATTTTAATACCAGTATATTATAAAATAACGCGAAGTATTGTACATTTTCATCAAATGAGTGATATAAAGTTTACTTTTGTGTGATATTAACGATTCACTTAAAGGAAAGTATAGATTGCAGAATTTTTAAAGAGATTTTCACTTCCATTAGGAGAGGAATTACACAACAGTATGGTCAAATGAGACTCGCTAGGGACGTCAACTTTCTCAGGGCTGAAGTTTCAAGCCAAGTCCCCCGTAGACACTTTAACATTTTTAAGTTTCGGTTTATACTGTAGAATGTGAGAAAATATTCAAATATATATACTATCCTTTTATCTCAGTAGATAATACTCATTAAGTCACTTAATCAAAGTAGAATGTATTTAAAAATTGACGTATAAGGATGCGGGTGATAAACAAACATCGGACGGCACTGGACAACTGACTTCGAACTTCGAGGCGGGAGATCCCCGAAGACTAATGTTTAAAAACAAGGTTGAATTTCTAACGAAAAAATATGAATTTGCTACCTAAATAATTGAATTTCTCATAAAAAAGAAAATGTTTCTAACAAAATAAGTGTATTTTCAACTTGAAAAGATCAATTTTCTAGCAAAAAAGAAGTAGCTACCTTTTTCGCTGTAAAAATTATTTTTTACCACAACAAAAAAACATATTTTCAATAAAATCTGTTCAATTTTCAACAAAAGAAATGAACTTTCAACTAAAATAATGCATCTTCAAACAAAAACAATAAAAAAACAACATTTCACCAATTAGGTAAATTTCCAACCAAAAAGATGAATCTTCGATGAAAAAAAGACAAATTTCCAACTAAAAAATAAATTTTAAACAAAGAATAGAATAGTTTAATTTTCAGAGAAAGAAATAGGTTTGTGAACAAATAAAATTAATTTTCGACAGAATAGTTAAATTTTTAACCGAAAAGATGTAATGGCTATAAAAAAAATCGAAAAATGGAGTATACTTGAATTTTTAGTTGGAAAAATGAATTTTTATCTAAAAAAGTTAATTTTCAATATAAAAAATAATTTTCAACTGTGGAAATGAAAATTTCAACCAAGAAGATTAATTTTATACCAAAAAAGAATAATTTTTAAGAAAATACAGGAATTTTCCATCAACATTTTTCATTTTTAATGGAATTTTCAATCCAATAGTTGCCTCTTCAACCAACAAGGTTGAAAATTTCGAGAAAAAAAAATTTCAACTAAATGGATGAATTTTCAACTAAAAAACATAAATTTTAAACAAAGTATATAATAATATAATTTTTAGTTAGAGATAAGTTTTTAAGCAAATAAAATGAATTTTCAACTGAACAACTGAATATTTTACCTAAAAGATTAAATTTGAATGCAAAGGAATCTCGATAAGAAATTGAATTAAATTTTTAGTTAAAAAAATTAATTTTCATTAAGAAAAACTATTTTTTAACCAAAGAAATTAAATAAAATACATGTATTTTAACTAAAGAGGTTATTCTATGCAAAAAAAGACAAAATTTCAACAAAATAGATAAATCTTTAAGTGAAAAAGCTAAATTTTCAACAAAAAATATATTAGTTAAATTTTCAGAGAGAGAAATAAGTTTTTCAGCAAATAACTTCAATTTCCGTAGAAGTATTTAAATTTTCAAGAAAACAAATAAATTCTCTTCAAAAAGATCAAATGTCTATAGAAAAATTTTAAAACAAAATCGAGTTGACTTTTTATTTGAAAAAAATTTTTAACAATAAAAAAAACTAATTTTCCACCAAAAGAAAGAATTGTGAGTAAGTAGAAAAAGTTGGAATTCATATTAAATTCACTGGAGGAATTTCCTCGCTATTATGCGGAAACTTCTGTAAATCATGTACAACGTTCTCAAATAATATAAGAATTTCTGTAAAATCTATAAAAAAATGTTGGAAAATGAATCGAGTTCTTTTTCTAAAGAAAGGGTCATTAGTGCGCGCTTAGCAATCATAATTTTTTATTATTTTTAAAACGTAGACCATGCAAAAGTTTGAAGTATTGAAAATCAAATAATTTAAAGTTTCAAGGTTAGAAAATTTAAAATAAAAAATTATTTAATATTTTTATTTACTTCCGATTAATTGATAGAATGTTACAATAACAAATTTCTATGAAACAGGGATCAGATATTTTTTTGTACGGCCCTGACGTACTTGTACTTCAACTTTATAGCCGAGATTTTTTCCCCGATATTCTAACTGTTAGGTTAGCCGTGAGGTTTAGTTGTTAGGGATACAATGCGTTAAACGTAGCTTAGGTGGTTCGAAACCCGTCACAGCGTTTTCGATTTTTAATAGCGTAAATATCGTTAAAAGCGTGCGACTATATCGTATGTAATGTATCGTAATTTAATGTAATTGTTTAAGTTAAATTGTGTATATGTACCAGCAATATACTTATGAATTGTACGATATGTGTAAGCATGTGTTTGTTAGGAGTGGATGACCTTCCACAGAATCAGTTCGTAGCAAGAATGTTTTTTTTTTGCTGGCGCACGAAATTTTACATGACTGGGATGTAGAATTCACATATTTAGAGAGGTAGACTTTGTTTTCTAGGATTGAAGCTGTACCTAACAGTTCGACTCATTTTACCTAACTGGTAGGTAATCGACATCTCATTTTACCCAACTGTCAGGTAATCTCTGATATCTTGTTGTATTATTTCTTACTGAATCGCGAATTAAATTTTAATGAATTTATATTAATAATTCATATTTTCACATCAAATATTACCCTATTTCATTTTACATGACTGAAAGTGAAATTTTAATATAATGCCGTAATGTCCTCCGTTTACCGAACTAAGTTATGCAAAATTTAACACACAAATTTTCTCCGTGCAGATTTGTAAATCTTTTTGGAATTAACATTTTTTGCCCATTCATCTTTTTTTCGTATTTTGTATAGTTTGACCGCAAAATGGAATTTTTGATTTTTCATTATTTTGTTCGTGCGATCAAAATTTGAGTTTTTAATTTTTCAAGAAAATCCAAAACTTTGTTATGACAATCTTATAGGGTGTTCGAAAAGCAATTCTCCTTCTGACTATTTTTATATCGTGTGTGGTTTGGCTTAATCTTTTCATTTTCCTTTGTTTTTCTTCCTCATAGAGGAAGCTTTGTAATGGTAAAATTTTCAAAAGAATTTAATTCATTCAACTAAACCTTCCTCAATTTAAAAAAATCGTAATGCAATGTTCTAAGCAATTTTCCAGATGTGTGCGTCCGTTGTATGTGTGTATGGATGTGTGGATGTCAATCTTTTTTGAGAACATCATAACTTGAAAACGGTTGCAGATGAATTGATGAAATTTAGAGGACTTATCTTCACCACTAATATCTTGAAACTGACGAGAGAATTTTTTAACATATTTATTGAATTTTTGTTGGTACATTATGATATTTTAAAAATCAGTTTTTTACAGTGAAACTTTTTTCATTAACATAATTCAATGTTGATACAAGAACATAAAAGATTCCTTGTTTCCATACGAATCGATTGACCTTCAATATTAATATATAATATAGAAGAGTAAGGAAGCTATGATCATTTATATTATATGACAAGTCGATTTTTATAGTAAAAATTAAATAAAAAATTTAACATAATTCAGAATTGATTCAAGAACGGAAAAGATTCCTTGACTCAAGGTAAACCGATTAACCTATGATATTAGTACACTTTATTGAAAAAAGGAAAATATGCTCATTTAGCCTGAAATCTTCTCTATAATTTAAGCCAAGAAAATTTTAAAAATCTTCATGGGTACCCGAGATATGATTAAAAATATTCAATCGTATCTGATCTCAAGTTCACGGTTCTCGGCCGAAAACTGTGGAATTGAGCTCATATACGATTGAACAATTTTGATCATATCTCGGGTAACTATTAAGATTTTCCAAGTTTTCTTGGCTCAAATCAGAGATAAGATTTAAGGCTCGATGTCGTATAATTTTAAGATTTTTGGAAAAATTTCCCTAGGTCGTGCTAAAAGTTGAATTTGCAGTAGAAAATTTCAGAAAATCTTGAATTTTTTTCAACTTCTCACGTGCTGTATTATTTTCAGGAAGTCAAAAAAATATTTGTTGAGTATCACTAGACGTGGAATTTCATATGCTTCCCAACTTTTTCAAAAAATATCTTATATCACTTTTTTTCATCAAAATATCGTGGTTTGAAGTCAGCAGTGATTTTTAATAGCGCTCACAAGAGCCAAAATGGTACAAAATTCGATTCTTCTGATTTGACATTGCATTTTTTTTTCAATTATGCTAATGCTTCCTCTATGAGAAAGCAAATACATATGCTAGCGGGAAGCAAAGTGCTCGTGAAATAAGCACCATACAAATATAAATACAAACAACGTGGAAACACTCGAAATCAAATTTACAGCTAGTTTTGAATTTTGTATATGCTACGACTCTGGTTATTTTTTTGTTCGAAAAAGGTCATTTGGATAAATTTTTTGTATTTTTGATTACTACAAACAGCCTTCTCTGATGAGAATGTAAAAACAAACAAAAATTGATATTTTAAGCCAAAAAATGCACGATAGGAAAAATAGTCAGGAAGAGAAAAACTTTGCTTTTTGGAAGCCCTGCAAGGTTGCCATAACACCTTCTAAAATATTCCTGAAAAATCGAAAATTCCAATTTTGGTCGCACGAAAAATAATGAGAAATCAAAAATTCCATTCAGCGGTCAAACTATGAGAAATAAAGAAAAGATGAGTTGACAAAAAAAGTGAACCTGGAAAAGATCCATAAATTTGTTTATAAATCATTTTTTGATAGGACGCGTAGTTTTTACTTTCATTGTCAAAAACAACGTTAAAAATCAAGAAATTGAATTTTTGGACAAACGACGCAAGCTACGAATAAAAGACAAGAGATGTTTACCTAAAAGAGCTATCAAATGTGTTATAAATCATTTTTTGATAGGATGCGTAGTTTTTGTTTTAATCGTGAAAAATGACATTAAAAATAATCAAATAACATTTTTGGACAAAAGACACAAGGTAAAATAAAATGTTCAATAACAAAATTGTTTTTAACTTAGATCTGAAAGTTTTCTCTCAACCTCTTTTTCTCACGAGACACGTGATGAGAATATGTTCGTTGAAGCCGAAAGAGCTTTAACAAAAGAGAATTCGCAATCACTAAATTTCATTTGTCGATGGTTCGACCTTTAACTTTAAAAGTTCTATGCAAAAATGTAGGGGAGGTACCATAGGTACCCAGAAACTTGCTTGCGAAGCGAAGCGCGCGCAATGAAAAATGTGGAATTTCAAGATTCATTGAACGGAACGGAAGGTGTTTGAGTTCGTCGCTAGAACGGATATACGATAGAGAGACAAGTGGAGCCAAGTCTCTCTATATCGGAAAACAATTCCAGCGTTCGCACCTGCACTCCTGTGACTGGTTCAACTTCATGTAGCAGAAAATCTAATATCCGGGGAATTCCTACGGGATAATTAGGGGTTCCAGGCTTAATTATCACCAACTAGTCACGGCTCTAATTTTCGAACGATCCATCAGCCAATTATTGATAGCCTTCTCTGGAATATTAGCTCAGCTCGTTAAAAAATTATTCGTTGAATTAAAAGACATTCTGATCAAAAGAAGTGTAAACAATAGGCTGGTCCAAAAAAAGCATTCGGAAATTTTTTTTCAGGAATTTTTATGCATATCGGCCGAAAATTTATTTGAATCCACACAATAATAAATCCATTTTTTTATAAAAAAGAAATTATATTTAGAGGTGGTGCAAGCTAAATGAAGTTTAAAGCGTATTTCCCATAAGAAAAAAAGACGTTTGTGTAAATTTTGTTCAGAATCGTAAATACCAGCTAAATCGTATTTAAACTCAACATTTCTCTTCATGATTAGGCATAGCATACAAATAACATATTGCTTTTCAGATATCACCCCACAAGTCTCTTTTATAGGGTCCCAAAAAAACCCATAAGTGAAAAAATGGGTTTTGCGAGTTTTTCGCGTTAATTATGATTTTTTTGCAGTTTTTCTAATGCAAATTGTCTCTAATACATGAAACACTACTTTATACTGATGCTAAGATGATTTTGTAATTTGTTCAAGCAATTTATTAATGTTTTAGCAATCTTCTCATAGAATAGAGATAGAAAGTCGCAGTTTTTTAAAACAAGTTTCACTTCTTGTCCAATTTTCAATTGGAGTGAGGTACTGGTTCGTTATTGTTAATGAATATAATTGTTCAAACAAGGTGTTATTATTCTTAATAATATTATCTTTGTATAATGCTAGAAATTGCGGTTTTATCTAAAATTTTCAACTCTTTGTCCTGTTTTCGCATGGTTTCACTTTTTCTGCTCACTTTTTAAAATTTGTTTCACTTTTCAGTTTAGCGAAAATAATTGTCTAAACAAAATATTATTGTTTATAGTCATTCTCTTCTTTATCAATGCTAGATATTTGCGGGGTTTTTTCCTGCAAATTTTAACTTTTTGTCCACTTTTCAATTAGAGTGAAGTAATAATTATTTCAAGTTAAAAAATAATTGTTTAAACAATTTATTATTATCGTTGTTAATAATACTCTCTTTTCTTGATGGCAGAAAGTTGTAGTTTTTTTCGAAATTTTTAACTATTCATCTATTTTTTATTTATTATTTGATTAATACCTCCTTAATCTCTATATATGTATATTATCATCTTATAATATACGTATTTTTTCTTGGGAAGGAGAGGGGACTGATAGGAAAATATATGCCATTCCAAATTTTTTTTTACGCTTTGCAATAAGCCTCGTGTTGTAATTTAAAAAAAAACTTTTACAAGTTATTTACAGACCTGGTCTTCACACCCACTTCTGATTATGCTTTGCTTTGTTTTTGTCTCTTGTGTAAGATAGCATTTTGGTTTAAGTTAATTTTTTTTACCATTGAAAAGAGCACAAAAAATTCACTTGAAAAATACAATACAGTTTAAAAAATGATTTGTGTTGAGGTTGCAATTATCTAAGAGAAGGTAGTTATAAACAAATTTGAATTGTTTGAACAACTATGTTCGTTAACTTGCATTATTTTTCACTTTACCAATTAAAAAGTAGGTGGAAAGTTAAAAGTTTCAGATTTCTTTCTAGCATTTCGTTAACTTAAATTGAAAATTGGAAAAAAAGTCGGAATTTTTTGAAAAATTAAATTTTCCAGCATGATTCTAGGAGAATACTGTTAAAAATGATAATGAATTGTTTGAACAATTATGTTTGTTAACATTAATTAAGCATTACCTCATTTTTATTGAAAATAGGACAGAAAGTGGAAAATTTTTGAAAAAACCGCTACTTTCTAACTCCATTCTGAGAGAAAATTGCTCAAAACAATAATAAATGTTTCAATTATTCTTTAAACATTCAGTTATCAGTATGAAGTAGAATTTCATGCGTTAGAAACAATTTTCATTTTTTTAAAACTGCAAAAACATTATAATTAGCGCCAAAAACTCATGGGTTTTTTTGGGAACCCAACGACAGGCTTATGTGAGTGATATCTAAAAAGCAAGGTTTTATTTGTATTTTATGGCTAATTTTAAAGAGAATATTTTATTTTCAACTCGATTCACCTTTGAATCCTAAAATTAATTTTTTTCTTCCACTCTCTACATTTCAGTTAGTAAAATATAACTGATTGTCAATTAGATTCTAAATATTGCTGTAGCTAGAATACCGTCACTGTTAAGTAGTCAAAGAATACTGATTCAATTAGTAATTATTGTTATTTCTATTCGCACGCGCACTATCTGAATTAATAATTATATGTAAATGATCCTACAAAAAACAAATGTAATGCAAGAAATATATTATTCTCTCATATTCTATGTAAAAGTGACGCCTTATAATTATTTGAATAATGATAATATGTGAAAGCAGTTGACACAAAACAGGGTGCAGTCCGAAGTCAACAAGTGTGCAGTGAAAAATTAACTTCTTTTCTGAGCAAAATTTGCAGTTCCCTGGGTTAACATTTAAATAGTATTAAGAATTAGCTTTAATCTGTATTCAAGCTATTATTCTGAAGTATATAATTCATCAAAATTTCTGTTCTTTTATTGCAGGCTTCACCGTCTTTTCCCTATTTCCTCTTTTATCCTTTTCCACTACCACTTTATTTCCAGTTGAGAATTCATCAGGTCTGGTCAAACATTTCATTATTAGGTTGAATATCTGATTAGTTTGTTGGAAATGCAACAATGTAGCCCAAAAGTCACCTTTTTTGTTTACGTTTTGAAAATTTAACTGTTATGTAGAAAATTTGTTTTTTCGACTTAAAAATTCAATAATTTTGTTAATTTTTCTTTCTTTGTTTGAAGAAAGTTTTTGAAGATTCAACCACTTTGTTGATAATTTTTTTTGTCTGTTTGAAAATTAGGCTTTTCAACTAAAAAATTTAACATTTCATTTCTTGTTAAAAATTGACCTTTTTTAGTGAAAAATTCGTATCTTTTAATAGAATATTCATATTTTTCTGTAGTAAATAATGCTTCCTGGTTGAAAATTCATTCTTGTGGTTTGAAATGTATCTGTTTTAGTTGAAGATTGATTATTTCATTACAAATTTATCACTTTGGTTAAAAATATAACTATTTTTGTTGAAAATTCATTTTTAATTGAAATTTTGATTCTAAATGCTAATTTAATTATCGAGAAACTTATTTAAAAGTTGATGTTGAGTGAGTCTTATCTAAAACTTATATAAACTTATCTGAAAATTGATCTTTTCAGTTGAAAAATCAATTATTTGGTGGAAAGTCGATCTATTTTGCTGAAATTTTTTTTTTCTTAATTTGAAATCAACTTTTTCAACTGTAAACGTAATTATATTCCATTGTTGGGTAAACATTAATATATTTCTAGTTTAAGATTCACGTATTCTGAAGAAAATTCGTCGTTTTGGCTTGGAACTGTGAACAAATTGTGAAAAAGTCAACCTTTTTGGTTTGAAATTCAACTATTTGGTAGAAAATTAACTTTCCTGTTCAAAGTTCATTTCTTTTTGTTGAGAATCAAACTATTCTGTTGAAATTACACTTTAGATCGATTTAGTTGAAAGTTAATAAACTTAGTTGAAAATTTATGTCTTTAGTTAAAAAATTAACTATTCATGTCTTCAATAGAAATTAACTTTTTCAACTAGAAATTTAACTATTGTATTTTTGTTTGATAATTTATCTTTTAGGTCAATAATTCCACTATTTAGTTCAAAATTTATCCTTTATAGTAGAAATTATAACTATTTTGTCAAAAGCTTATGACTTATATTGCATTTTTTTAAATAGAAAATTAATTTTTTTGTTTGAAAATTCAACTATTTGGTTGAAAATTCACACTGCTGTTGTTGATACTTTGTTGCAAATTAATTTTTTGTTTAAGTTTCATAATTTTTGTTGAAAATGCACCTCTTTGGTTGAAGATTCATAACTTGAGTGAAAAATTCATCTTTTTTGTTGGAAATTTATCTATTTGGTTAAAAATGTATATCTTTTGTTCAGAATCCAATATTTTTACCTGAAATCTTAGGGATTTATAATTTGATCCAAAATAATATATTTAGTATGCACCTTCATTTTATTTAAAATAATTTATTCCCCAATTTTCCTACAAAATCACCTTTTTCCCTTGTTTTAAAGCATTTTGGCCTGTGAAGACTGTTATCGATGCAGTTGAAAAAATGTTTTTTTTTTCAGTTTAAGTGAGACTTTTACACTGTATTTTATTATTTACTTCAACAAAATTAAAAAAAAAAACGGATTATTCTGTTAAAATCCTTAGTATTGATTTAATTAGTTGAATTTTCCCTAATTCGTATTTAGAAAGCACCCGTGAGGCAAACATTTTTGTAGATGGAATAAAACAAATTTGCAACATCTGAAATTTTTCCTTAGGTTTGCGAGTTTTTGAAGTATTGTAGTTCGAGGCAGGCAATTCCGTAGGGTCTTAAAAATGGTGCAGTCCTTTGTCGAGTAAGCAAAATGCAAAGCCCTCTTCCTCAAAAGGCAAGATCATATAAGACGTCTCAGTCCATTCAGGTTCAAGCGAGTTTAAATTCAATGTGAATATAAAAAGGGTTTCTCGAAATTGATATCTTTTGTATCAACATTTTGATAGGATTTTTTTTCTCACTGAGATTATATCTCATGGAAGCGTTTTAGAGCCCCGAGTGAAAATAAATTAATTCTCTAAAAAATGCCAGGAATAAAAAATGAGAAGTGCTTAGATGGAAGGTCCTAATGGTAATTAGGATTGTCGTTCGTAAGTTGCGTAGAAGATTAAGGCGAGTACATAAATTTCCGCGTTTAACGCCCAACGTAGTTATTTTTCAAACTAACGGGCTTAAAACGTTAAGCGCCTAACGACCCGTCGCACCGGAGTGACGAGCGCGAATTTAGTGACCGACCGAATCCAATTTAGTGCCATTATATTAAACGTCGCGCATAACACGGAAGTGGGTTCCCGTCGTAATTATATATCTCTCGCGACTCCAGCACAGAGGACATAAATCCCCCTTGAAGAATCTCGAATACTCTGACGCATTCCCGAAATTTTCAAACGGAAAAAATGTGAGAAATGCTCACCAACCCACCATCTATCTTCGAAGTTTCCCTTTTTCTATTCTGAATTAGCGCCGGCTCTTCTGCATTCTTAACTACCGCTTTACAAAAATTTTACCGAATTCTTGGGAAAATCTGCGAATGCAAAAAAAAAATTGAAAAAATCAGAGACACATTTTCTCCAAGAAATGTGTTTCCAGAGAGTGCAACAAGGGCTGTCACGAGCTCTGAAACGGTTCGTATTTCACAAGATTGCCTGGATGAGGAAAGAAATTCAGAGCCCATGAACATATTCAAACACAGCTCAAAGCAAAACCGAGAGCGAGCTCGTTCGAATGGTAATGGTGCAAAAACGACACTATTAAATGCAGAACTGTATGAACCTGGAAATTGTCGGAATGATGGATTGGAACTGATACCATGTCTCACAGAGAGTAGAAAAGGTATTGCAAGAAAGGTTCTACACTGAAAATAGAAACGAATAAACCCGACATTTGATTAAGTTTCCTCAAAGTAAATTTACCAACAGTGGAAAAGTTCCAAACTTGGAAAACGTCTCTTCACTTGTGTAATAATATTTAACCCACCTGGCAAGCAAGAGACCGAAAGGAAGAAACTCTAACTCAATTAGGCTCGTGACTGAAAACATAAGAAGTTCTGGAAAGTTGAAAACGAGTTAAGGTTTTGTGTGCAATTCTTCACTTCCCATGAAATCTCGGAAACTTAGAGCGTTTTGTTCTGTTTCTCAAATATTTCGCATCAACGTCCTAACCAAATCAGTTTCCTCTCTGAAGATATCTGCTCTTTAGAATTTTGAAAAAAAAAAAAAACAATTTCCTTCGCGTTTTTTAACAAGTTATCCACCACTGCAAGTGGAAAGGTCATGCTCATAAAAGGGCACCATTTCGCTTGTACGATAAGGATGTATGTCCATCAGTTCCAGCGAAGCGGGAACCTTGGTATCGTGGCTCCTATCGTATCGAGGATCGACCCCATATCTCGACCAGTTCGCGCAAATGGCGCGAACATCCGCGAGGTGCTTTCCCAACTTATCGTCCAAGGAAGTAGCCCCTAAACCTCTTCCTCTCACCCTTCTCACAGTTCCTTATACCGGTCCAATCTGCACCATTGACTTTCTGAACCTTCTTCGACTACAGTTTTCCACTTTTCACAAGAAAAATAGTATATTGTGCTTCAAGTTGAAAAAGCGAGAGATTTAAAACGAGTGAGAAGTTAGCCACCCGAGCGGAGAGAGGGTGGCTATCACACGAGTTATAAATCGTCGCTTTTTCAATGTGTGGGACACGATACTTTTCCTATAATTTATTTAAAAAGTGCTAGTTTTTGTTTATCTGTTTTTTGTGTAAAAAGAAGCCGATTTTTTGTCGATTGACGCAACAATAACACCGTATTTTCGGGGAAACTGACGGTGTTTTAGGTTAGGGACGGAGACGGAAAATAGAATGAAGTTGGCTGCGCACGATGCAAGAGCATACCCGAGGCAGCACGAGCACACCCGGAGTAACACGAAGCAGTTTGCACTTTATTTACTTTTTTCACTGTGCCTCACTTTTGTCACTGCGTCAATTTACTTTTTCCACTCCATCCGTCCACTTTTTTCACTGTTGCCCGGAAAGATCGGCACTGCGCATGCGCCACGTCATCGACCTAAAATTGGTCACTTTTTACACTAAAAACAGGTGGAAAAACTGGCACTTTTTCGCAAATTATAGAAAAAAGATTTTATCACTGTCTCAAAAAGTTCAGCCGAACAAAAACTGACCTTTACTACTAGGAAGAGGTATCTGTATTTTAGGGTAGTCCAAACATTTTTTTTCGAATTTTTATGAATAACGCTCGAAAATTTGTTCGAATCAACACAAAAATAAATGTATATTCCTTTAATTGAAAAGAAATGATATTCAGATGTGGCGCAAGCCCCATCAAGTTTAACACGTATTTCCCATAAGAAAAAATATGCTTTTGTAAATTTTATTCAGTATCCTCAATATTAACTAAATCAAATTAAACCTGAACATTTTTGTTCACAATTAGCCATAGAATACGAATGAAATATTACCATCCAATGTCTCTCCCATAAGTCTGTTTTATACGGTCGAAACAAAACCCATAAGTGAAAAAATGGGTTTTGCGAGTTTTTGGCGCTAATTATGATATTTTTGCGTTTTTTGAAAATGCCAATTGTTCCGGATACATAAAATACTACTTCATTCTGATAATTAGATGTTTAATATAATTGTTCAAATTATTTATTATTGTTTTCAGCAATTTTCGTTTAGCATAGAGTTAGGAAGTCGCGGTTTTTCTTCTTCAATTTTCCCCTTTTTGTCCAATCTCCAATTAAAGAAAGGTAATGATCAATTTATGTGAGCCAACATAGTTCTTCAAACAATTTATCATTATTGTTAATAATATTCTCTTTGCATATTGCTAGAAATTTCTTTTTTTAATAATTGTTCACTTTTTGTCCAATCTTCAATTAGAGAGAGGCAATAGGTAATTCTTGGTAACAAACCTAATTATTTAAACGATCGTTATTATTTTTTAATAATATTCGCATAGAATAATGCTAGAAAATTTCATTTTTTTCTGAAATTTTCAACTTTTTGTTCTCTTTTTATTCGAAGTGAGTTAAATAATCAAATAAAGTGAACAGAATCATTTGTTTAAACTATTTATCAGTATTAATAATAATATTCAATTCGAATATTGCCAGAAAGTTGAGACTTGTTCTCAAATATACCATTATTTCTCTACTTTCCACATAGGGAGAATTAATAATTAATTCAATTGAGCAAAAATAATTATTTGAAGAAATTATTATTGTTTTCAACTATTTTTCTCCTTATTAATGTACTATAGTTGCGCTTACTTCTGAAATGTTTGAATTTTTACCCACTTTTTAATTAGTAGAGTAATAAATCAAGTTAACAAACGTAGTTGTTCAAGCAATTTATAATTGTTTATAATTATCAGAAGTAGATGGAGGAACTCGTTGTGTAAATCACTTGTACAATTTTCGTTTTAAATTACAATAAGAAGTTTATTGCAGAGCGTAGAAAAAAATTTGGAATTGAACATATTTTGATATCAGCGCCCCTCCAGCAAAATATATTCATGAAAAAGAAACAGATTATTCGAAATACATTCCTCTCTAATGCTTATTTATCACTTGTTCATAACTAAAAATGCAAAGCAAAGTTAAACATTTCAGAAGAAACCGCAACTTTCTAGCACTTGTCTGAGAGGAATTATTTATAAACAATGATAGATTATTTAAACAAATATTTTTATCAACTTGCATTAATTATTACCACACTAAGTGAAAAGTGGGTAAAAAGTTGAAAATTTCAGAAGAAATCGCAACTATCTGGCATTAATATAGATGAAGATAGTTATTCTCAATAATAATAATTTGTTTGAATAATTATTTTTGCTCAAACTAAATAATTTTTAAGTCACTCCGAGTGCGAAATCGACACGTAGTTGAAAATTTCGAAAAAAACCGCAAATTATTAGCAACAATAGATTGTTCAAACAATTATTTGTGCCAACTTGAATCAATTATCACTTCACTCTAATTTCAAAATAGACAAAAGTTAAAAAATTCAAAAAAACGCATTTATCTTATATTATTACAGAAGAAAATAGCTGTAGACACTGATAATTTGTTGAAAGAATTATTTTTTCTGTATTAAATTAAATATCAACTCACTCTAAGTGAAAAGTGAACAAAAATGAGAGCATTATTTACAGATAGTATTATTAACAATAATACTAAATTGGTTAAACAATTATTTTTGTTAACAAACTTGCACTCTTTCTAATAGAAAATTGGACAAAAAGTGGAAAACTTTGGAAAAAACCGCGACTTTCTATCTCCATTTTAAGAGAAAATTACTAAAAACAATATTAACTTGCTTAAACAATTCATGTAAAAACATATTCATCAGTATAAAGTCGTAGTTTATGTATCAGAAACAATTTAGATGGCTAATTGAGAAGAGAAATGGATAGTTATCGGAAATACGTGTTAAACTTCGTGGGGCTTGCGCGACCGCTAAATATATATTTAAACAAAAAATGAATTTATTGTTATGTGATTCGGACAACTTTCTGGACGGTATTCATGAAAAATAAAAAATAAAAATTTCCAATGCATTTTTGGACCACCGCAACGTACTGTACATGGACCAGTACTATATCTACATAAATGGCTGATTATACGTTTATTTGTAACCCTTCCATGTGGAGGACTAATTCTAATTGCTGCAATGGCTGACCAATAATTGATCACTACTACTTCCCTTAAATGCCTAACATGCGCTGACTTTCCGCACCAAACTTATTGACTATTCTACGACCTTCACTACTGATTTCCCAGCTGGCTGATCATACATTGACCTGCACTACTGCTCCTGAATGACTTAACATTGACATGTAATGCTGTGCCCGAGTGGCTAAATAAACATTAACTTCGACGAGGCCATACAAAGGTTCCATCTCGGAGAGGCCAAATGAAAAGTGCTAACTCGTGAAGACAAAATGAAAAGGTGATAACTCGCGTCGCGAACTCTTTTTCAAGCTTAACAATCCCATATAAATTGTATTGCGAACATGAGAGCCCTCAAGATTGTACCACCTTTCCATTAGTTATCCTCGAGTGAGCACCTTTTCATTACATCTCCACGAGTTAGCACCTTTTCATTTAGTCTCCACGAGTTAGCACCTTTTCACTTGGCTTCTCTGAGATGGAACCTTCTCATTTGGACACGTCGATTGCACTTCTACCCTGAATTTCCAGAAGTCCCGGAATTATTGACCAGCAGGGGGGGGAGGGTCGTCTTTTAAAAACATTACATACATAGAAACTGTTTTATATCCTCAAAAACAGATAATTCCATTTTTATTAATTATTATTATTATATTGATAATTATAATGTGTAGTGTGAAAAAAACTCTGCAAAGTAAATTAACTATAACGAAAAATTGAGATCGACCAAAGAAACGAAAGCGGCAAAAATTTGCGAATGCAACAATTTTGCATAAAAGTCGCTTTCGTTCGCAAAATTGCAAATTGCCCTTAGGAAAAATATTGTAGGAGAATCAGTATAAGTCTGTTGTGATAGAGGACCAATGTATTTTAAACCACTTATCTCATATGCAAGTCCACAAAAGTCAAAATATTTTGAAATTGATTGAAATCTTTGGAATTAGATAAAATCCATGAATCTTGTGAAATTCTTCAACAGAGGTCCTATAAAATCTTCTGAATCTCGTAAAATTCATTAAAATCCGTTGAAAAGTTTGGAAATCTTACAATTTTCTTTGACATTCTATAAACTTTTGGAAAATCTCTCGGAATACGTAAGAACCCCTCAAATTAAATTGATTTTATTCCCTAAAATTCTCATTTTAAATTTTCATTATATTTAATTTATCTTTGAAAGACCTCTAGGAATCCCTTAAAACCAACCTTAGAATTTTTGAATCTGTTAAAATAGCTTGAAATCTTCCTCATCTTTTAAAATCCCGTAAATCTCATGAAATAATTGGAAGTTATATGAAATTCCTTGAAATCTTTGTAAATTCTACCAAATTCTTTGACATTTCTTGAAATTTTTCAAATCCCTCGGAATTCTTTCGAATTTGTTAAAATAGCTTGAAATATTTTTAAAAACCCGGATTTTCTTTCAAATAATTGAAAATCCTAGATAATCCTCTAAATTTTAGCAAATTTTTTTAAATCCCTTGAAATCTTTGAAAATTTTAGTAATATCATTGACATATTCCTTGAAATCGCTTAAAACTCTCAGCATTCTTTGGAATCTTTTAAAATAGCTCTTTAAAATTTTATATTCAAATTTGGTGGCCTTCAATTTAAAATCTAATAGTTGTGCATGTTACCAATTTTAAAGAATTAAACATGGAAACAATAACATTTCGAATTTTATAGTTCAGTTACACCAGCCCCCCCCCCCCTACTCTTAATTTTCTGTTTTTTTATATAGGGGGGTAACACGCCACCCCCCATTTGAAAAATCAAAATTTGACTTGCACGACCTTGAAGATCTCCAAATGCGCTCATATGCACTACCAAAATTTCTTGCAAACTTAAAAAACTGTCCACGATAGGAAGGTTTTAACACTTTGCAGAGTGATGACCAAGTGATAACCAACAAAATGAAAAGTTCTTTAATCCGCAGTGATAACGGGACTTTCAAATAGGGTTTCAAATGCGCTCATATGCGCCATAAAAATTTTCTGCATATCTTGAAAATTGCCCAAGATATGGAGGTCATTACATCTTGCAAAGTGATGACCTACAAGATAAAAAGTTTCGAATCCACAGTGATTACGGGACTTTCGAATAGGGTTTAAAATGCGCTCATATGCGCCACAACAATTTTCTGCATATCTTGGAAATTACCCAAGATATGGAGGTCATAAGATTTTGCAAATTGATGACCAACAAGATAAAAAGTTTTTAATCGGCAGTGGTGAAGGGACTGCCGTATGGGGTTTCCAATGCGCTCATATGCGCAATCAAAATTTTTTGAATAGATTGAAAATTGCCCAAGATATGGAGATATTTCTTCCTCAAATTATTCAATAATGAATTCTTCCAAGAGAAAATTAACTATTATAGCTTTCGAATTGATATTTACCATCTTTAGACAAGCAATTTAAATTCAAATTAGTGAAATTGCGAATGTTTCAATTTTTCGTTGCTCGATTTAGAATGTTTGGAATTCAAAACCGTTCAGTTACTAAGGTTTTCAATTTGAACTCAGATTTAATAATCAAAGAGGATTATATTGAAATTTCGTCAACTGCCACCGCTGTATTAATATGATATGCCTTAAATGAGTATTGGGAATGATTATTTTCCAACATTTAAATTTTCCAATTTAAAGTTGTAGATACCATTTCAAAACTTGTTTTATTTATAATTAAATCTTAAGCGTTTCAATATGATACTAGTAAATTTAGAGTGTTCATTTTTGCAACTCATTAAACTGTAAAGTTAATTATTAATTTTGAAGCCCTTCTAACTAAACTTATTCGATAGCTCCTCAACTTTAGTTGAAAGAAATTATAATTCATATAAATTAATTAATGAGTACTTTTTTTCATTGTGAGTGCTCAATTGTATTTGTATTTTGATCATTTTATTAATTTTTCTTTCTCAATATTTTTCATGTAACCAAGCGTTTTAATTTTTTATTTTTGTTCAATTTATGTCAAAAAAAGAAAATTGGTTGAAATGTAGAAGAAATTGAAAAAATTGAGAGAAAGAAAATGATCCCGATTGACAATCACATACAGCCGACCAACTTGGTTGGATCGGGAATTGTGAAACGCGAAAAAATAGGGGTATATATATAATTATAAAGAAAGTTACCAGAGCGTGGCAGAATGTATCGCCACAAACATACTACATCGAAAAGTTCAGGATCTCTGGAAAGCGACCAGGTTGTGTTCTCTCATTTCAGGGGAAAGGGGGGGGGGGGGGGGGGGGATTCCGAGAGCGCTAAAAACCACGCGAGAGGGAAGTGTTCTGCGGTGACGACATGAAGGGTTCGGGGTGGAGGTATGAGGAAGAGTGAAAATACGAGAATTAAAGCAAACGAATGGAAAAAATACCCCTGGGAGACATGTTCGAGGCGACGCGCAAATTGAAACTTCAGAACCGTTACGGCGTGTTTTTGGTATCCCCCTTTTTCGTGTCGAACGTATTAATTTCTCGGCAAAGAAGAGGATTGGAAAATAAACTGCCGCTGCTCGCTCTACGAGAGACTGCCCGGGGCGTAGCTCTGCTAACTTGTGGTCCATTTTTCACGTCTATCAAATTTTCTGAGTTTCATTTAAACAGAGTGAACATTTTTTGTTAGCAATGCTGTAATTTGTTATTGAATACAAAATTATATATTAGATCATTCAACTCACTGTGGGCGTGTTTAATGGGTGTAGATAGGGGCGTTCCTCTCAGGTGCAAACGCCTAAGGCGTTAAATGTGGGCGGAGTTGGTGGCCTTTTCTATTTGGCTTAATAGTGTGAGCGTTAGCTAGGCAATCTAATATTGCCGAATTAGAACTCCACAAAAAAGACACCGAAAGCTATTTCTCCCAGAAGTTTAATTTTTGCCTAAGATTGATAAACTTAAAAATATGTAACACGCTGCTTAAATTCTTATTAAATTAATATTAATATTAATACTGTGACACTATTTATATATTAATATTTATTTTAAGATGTAAATCGATTCCCATTCGACGCTCAATTTATGCAGCTAATGGGAAGTCATGCCGGAAATCATAATGTATTTCCGAACAGTAACAGGACAGATAAATCCGCTGGGTGCATAAAATAGACTAAATTACTGATAACGTGAATTCTCGATTTTCATACGGTCCATTCATGCTTAACTCGACAGGCGTGCATTTTCCGGAAGCACTGGAAAAATATTGTCCACCATCGTTATCTCTCCCGGTTGCTCTAACGAAGCGATTCGCGAAACGAGCAACTGCTTACTCTCCGTTCCTACTTCATATTCGTAACATGTCTCGCATACAGGTCAGAGGTGCCATTGGCATAATTATCTTTATCGGTATTTAGAGAAATTTCTCCCTATACTTCTTTTCCCCGGGAAAATTCAACTCAAGAATTAATTTCATATTTTGTAAAAAGAAGCTTGGAATAAACATTCCTCGGTTGCAAAATAAAGAATGTTATTCTTTAACTAAATAAATAAAAACTTATTCTTCTGCAATTAAACCTGATGAGTCATTTGACAAAGCTTCCTGCACCTGCCTCGCAATAAAACAATATGAAAAATGAAGTGAAAAAGTGTTATTACAGTCTCTCTTTTTCCAGGAAGGCGACTTTAAATGCACCCAGCATCCTGTAGAATTAGCGAAGCAACAGAAATATTTGTACTCGCATCGTCCGTTTTTTTATCTCTTCATAACCGAGAGTAGACCTTGCCTGCCACGCCATATATTACTACACGGTAACGATGCACGTTGTTGTGTATACCGAGCATGAAGAGATAAACAGCAGCCGGCAGATATTTGGGCCGGGGTGACGCGAACAGGCAGTACGGTGGGTGGCTTCGTTTCAATTCAGATAGTGACGTCAGCATGGGAACTGGTTGGAAAGCGTGGAGCAAGTACCAGACAGACTGGCGCTGACTACAGTGCATTACGGTTTTAGGGATGCAAGAGAGATAGCCAAAGAAGCTGGTGTTGGTAAAATGCAAACAGCCCAGGCCCCACTAGATAGCGCCGCTTAAATTTGTAATCGCTTTTTATACTAAAACAAAATAAGTTCACGGTATTAAAATTTAGTCAGATGATGGAAAACCGAGTTACAATTACAGCGATTCTATAGAAAGATGGATATGTTAAAAAATGCGTGGAAATGGTAGAAGGAACTCAATTCCGGTTGTTACGATTAATAGTGGGTGTGATTTAGACATAGACACGTTTCCCATTCCCGGGTGGAGCTTATTTGGTTACATCTATTTTAAGCCAATGAGTCATGGGATTTGCGGCGCGTATTAAAAAATTAAACATATAGGCTTGAAAATTCCAGTTTTTTATAAACACCCACTAATCCGGGGTTTGTAGACGAGAGCATATATTCACTTTCATTTATGACGCCCATTGTCGAAGAAACTTGATGCATCTATAAACCCCGCCCACTAGGTGTGTCCAGTATTAAAGAACACGCACGATAATACAGCTTATAGCCACACCCACAGAGAGAAAACAGAAGTGAATTTTTGTTGCAAGTTTTTTTCAGGTAGATAAAGTTGAATTTTTCCGCCTCGGAACAAAAGAAGATTCAATGGAGGTGACATGGTAACCATTTCCTATGTGGTGGGTAACTTTAACTCGTGAAGTTAATTTTGGTTTTAGGTAAAGATTACTCTGAAATCTCTGTAAAGCTTACATGTACTACGCCCACTCTGAAATCAATCATATACATCAACAAGCATCGCCCTCTAGAAACACCCTAGAACACGCACATTTGGCATTAGCTTATAAGATTTATCCTTAATACATATATAAGGCATTATTCAGGTGAATTGTGAATGGGTGTGGTGAGTGGGCGTATTTAGTAGGTGCGTTTTGTGGGCGTAATTAAAGTGAGAGATCAATCAACGTCTCTAAGGTTTCTTTTAAAAAAAAACTGCAGAACTCTTCCAGGTTTTCCAGGAAAAAAAATTAATTTTTTTAGGTATACCTTTTTTTATCGTGAAAAAACTCTTTTCATGACACATACTAAAAATTGCAAGTCAATTCCGTTTGTAATGAGCTTTTTTGATCAAAATTGGTTGAAATTTGAATTATCTAATTTTCAGCTACTTTGCGTTTAATTCTCAATCATATAATTACATTTTTAACAAAAAAGTTGAATTTTCAACCAAATTCGTAAATTTGTCGAGTTTTTTAGTTGAAAAAAACCTACCGAAATCAATTTTCAACCAAATTATCGAATTGTGACACAAAATTATTGAATTTCAACCAAAAACAGTTGCATTTATAACTATATAATTAAATTGTTTAGAAGAGAGTTTAATTTTTCTACAACAAACAAAAACAAAATAGTTGAAATTTTAACCAATTACTGGAATTTCCTACATGAAAAAAATTAATTTTCAACCAAATAGTCCATTTTTTAAACAAAAGATATTGCACTTGAAACAAAAAAAGATGAATAATTATCAATGAAATCGTCAAATTTTCAAACGAGAAGATCAATATTTTATCCAAAAAGACGAGTATAAAAAAATGCACAAGTTTTCAAATAAAGAGTTGACTTTTCAACTAAAGAAGATGAACTTTCAGTAAAAAAAATCAACAATATACATAAATTATGAAAAAAAAAGTTTTCTACCAAATAGCTGAATTTAAAAAAATTCAGCCAAAAATAGAATAATTAAATTTCGAGTTAAAAAAATGCATTTTACAGTAAAAACAAACGAATTTTCAATAAAATATTTGAATTTTCAACCAAAAGGATGAACTCAAAATAAATGTAATGTACCTTCGACTGGAATAGTTGAATTTTCTCCAAAAGGATAATCTTTCAGCCAAGAACTTTAATTTTCTACAAAAAAACACGAACTTTCAATAAAATACATGAACTTTCAACTAAAGAAACTTAATTTTCAACCAAAGAGATGAATATCAAACTAAGATAATGAAATATTCAACTTCGTTGCATAAATTATGAATCAAAATAATTAATTTGTAACAACAACAAAAACGATTTCCAACAAATCATTTCATTTCTGTTAGATTCATCTCTGCGCGAAGAGGTGAATTTTCAATTAAAAAGATGCAACGAGAATAGACGAATTTTCAAATAAAAGAACATTTTTCAACCAGAAATAGAACAGTTAAATTTTTAATTTGAAAAATTAATTTTAAAACAACAAAGAAAACGATTTTTCAACAGAATAGTAGAATTTTTAACCAAAGTGATGAATTATAAACTTAAATGATGAATTTCCAACAAAAACTCATTCTTAATGGAATAACTAAAGCAAAATCAATAAAATAATAAATTTTCAGCTGAAGGACGTTTTTCCAACAAAAACTGAAAATTAAATTTCCAGTTAAAAAATCATTTTTCAGATAAAGAGATGAATTTTTAACTTAAATGATAGAATATTAAACTGAATTACCTAAATTAGTGATTGCAAAAATTAATATGTAACCAAAAAAACAAATTTTCAACAAAATAGTTCAATTTTTAACCAAACAGATGAACTTTCAACGGAAAAAGATTCTCAATTTAAATCAAGAACAGTTGAATTCATTCAATTAGGACGAATTTTGAACATGAGTTCAATTTTTTAAAAATAAAATATTTTCAGTCAGAAGAGAAAAAAATGTTCACCAAACTGTTGACACGCTCCGGGAACAATTCCCTGATTCGAAAAAAATTACCTGATGTTTCCATCTTTTTCCATGCATATAAAAATTCCCTGACAATGTTAGGTTTTCTAGGTTTTCAAGATGAGTGGTGAACAAATTTAAAATACTTTTTTTTTCTGCAAGGGATATAAAAATTCCAGGACCAAGTCGCGTTTTCATAAAATGTTTCCACTTTTCACCCAATTTTCGATTGAAGTGAGATAAATCTTAATTAATCCTAACAAACATAATTGTTTGAACAATTTATTATTATTATTCATAATAATCTCTGAGAATAATGATAGAAAATTGCAGTTTTTTTTATTCTTATTTTCTGTCCAATTTTCAATTAGAGTGAGGTAAATAATTAATTACAGTTAACAAAATTGATTTTTCAAATAATTTATCATTATTGTTAATAATATCTAATTTGGATAATGCTTGAAAGTTGCGTTTTCTCTTAAATTTGCATATATTTGTCTACTTTTCTCTTGAAGTGATTTAACAATTAATTCAATGCAGCAAAAATAATTATTCAAACTAATTATTATTGTGTATAACTATCTCCATCAATAATGCTAGATAGTTGCGGTTTCTTCTGAAATTATTAACTTTTTACCCACTTTTTAAAGAGTAAATTAATAAATAAAGGAAGTTAACAAACATGGTTGTTCAAAAAATTTATTATTATTCATAACTATATCTTCTTTCAGGTAAGTGCTAAAAAAATGTGTTTTTTCCTTAACTCTTGAACTTCTTGTCCGCTTTTCGCTTAGTGAGGTAATAATTAACGCAAGGTGACATAAATGCTTATTTAAACCATTCAATAATTTTTATAACTATCTTCTTTTAGAGTAATGCTAGAAAGTTTGTTCTTCTGAAATCTTCAGTTTCTCTTCGACTTGTTAGTGATGAACGGATAATAAGTGAACCTTAACAAGAATCATGTTTTGAAGTTGTCTTGAATTTTTGTAATGAATTATTTTTGCTCTTTTCCCAATGTTTGAAAAGGATTTATTCAAACAAAAAAGCCATGTTAAACAAGAGATAAAGACATAGAATGGTATCAGGGCCTCTTTGGGGCTGCGGGGGCCCCGGGCCGGTTAAAATGTGGGGGCCCTTTAGCGGTCTCAAGAAATATTATTCCTCGCTGGCTTCTGAAAAAAAGGTCATCGAAGTAGGAGCCGATGCAGAAGTTTGTGCAATTTGTAGTGTTTTGTGGGGGCCCGGGCCGCGGCCCCGACGGCCCTTATGAACAGACGGCCCTGAATGGTATAATCAGGAGTAGGTGGGAGGACTAGGTCATATTATGTAACATTATTTGTTTTTGTCTCTTGTGCAAGATAGCTTTTTTGTTTAAATTCATTTTTTTCTACATTGAGAAAAAAACAAAATTAATTGACTTAAAAAGGTACAATACTGTTTAATGTTGGTTAACTCGCATTACCACACTAAGTAAAAAGTGGTCAAGCAGATTAAGAGTTCAGAAAAATTCATGGGATTTTTGTGGTAACCTATAAAACAGACTTATGAGAAAGATATTGAAAAAGTAAAATTGTATTCATATTATGTGGAAAATTGTAAGCAGAAATGTTGAGAATCAACTTGATTCACCTAATATTAAGGATTCTGAATAAAATTTACAGAAATGTCTTTTTACATTCTCATCCTAATGAGAAGATATTGGTTTTATGTTAGAGCATTTTCAAAATTTTTCAGACCATTTTTTTTTTAAATTTGAAAATTCTATGTACTTTCTATTCATGGAACTCGAAAACTGGAACAATTCTTTCTAATCACTTTTTTTGTTAAGCAGAAAATTGTTAGCATTCCATTTTGCGCTCAAACCGCGCAAGATACGAAAAAAGATGACTGAAAAAATTATCTATCCAAAAAAGGTCTACAAATTTGTTGTTAATTATTTTTTTATAGGACGCATAGTTTTTGTTTTGATCGTGAAAAATGGCATTAGAAAATGGCGAAAAAAATAGATAGAAATCATATTTTTACATTCTCATCCTAATGAGAAGTTAAGAAATATCATTTTTAAAGTGTTTGACCATTTCTTTCAAATTTTAAATATTCTCATATAATAAAAGTAATCAAATAACGCACATGATTTTTAATTTTCAAATCCAAAGTGGAATCAACCAGGCTAGTTTAAATATAGATTTTTTTTAATAAAACAAGCACTGTTTGACCACAATTGGAATTTTCGATTTTTTTGGTAGCATTTTCATGAAGTTAAACCGAAACTAGTTCTTAAGCAATTAAGCGGTTTTTTTTTTACTTTAAAAAAGTATTGCAATGAGAGAGTGTTCCTTAAGGCCGATAGAGGCCTTTAAGGATAAACGCGAAGCACGAGATACAACAACGCGATAAGACTGTGCTTTTTTTTCTCATGGGAAATACGTGGTTAACTTTGAGAGGCTTGCGTCACATGTAAATATAATTTTTGTTAAAAAAAATTTCTTTATCTTATTTTTTGTTGGAATAGAACAAATTTCCGGGTGATATGCATAAAAATTCGGAAAAAAAATTCTAAACCATTTTTGGACCACGCTAATCAGCAGGCTGGGTAAACAAGCGGAGTCAATACACGAAGTAAGTTTTTCACACAGTTTCAAGTGACTTATCTAAGTCCTCAGTTCTAAAAATGACTCAAAGTCTGTAAAACGTTTCGTTTTTTCTCTTCCTCCAACCCACAGTCGCCTTATCTCTTCTCATAATGAAACCGGACTGGCATTTGCAGCCATTATTCTGTTAACCAAGGTCTGACAGACTGCTGACGGTAGCCTTAGAAAAAGTGCGAATTAACACGTTCGCCTGGACGTGCCTCGCGATCCATGCAAATGTCTAACAAGTAAGCGCAGCTCCGTCAGCCGGAAAACCCTGGAACCTCTGGAAAGAGATGGAAATCCTTTCCGCTCAAGACAAAGTTGCCGAGAGGTCCGCGGAAATTCTCATGCATATCTTAAAAGAGGTAGAGGGGAGAGACGGCAAAAAGAAGAATAGGAAAAGCGAAGAGAAGCAAAGTGGTGCAAGAGTGTGAATCTGAAATTCGCTGATATTAGCGTCCAAAAACGTAGGCAAATAAATAGTATGTAATAAGGCGGATGCTGGAGCCAGAAATCGAAGGGCTACAAGTTCCTGATTCTAGTGGATAGAGGGTGGGATACTCGAGTCAAGTGAGGGTGAGAAAAGTGCAAAATGCGCAACTCGACCGATTCAGTCCAATGATGTCAGCGTTGGTTCCGGACTTAAAGATAATGGGATTCAGTAATTCGCCCAAAAGATGAAAATGAGAAAACGAAACTCGGCATTCTAGAATAATTTATTCCAAGGTCAGCAATATGGGTTTGAGAGTCGATTAATAAAATTAGGTAGTCGCCCTTAAACCTTCCACAATTTCCAGTCCTTCCTGAACGGAAAGTAGCTGGGTGTTTCCACTTCGTTAGGAATACGTTTGATCTTTTAACGAAGCATCGTAAATAGTAGAAGAGCCCGCGACACTGGACCTTGCGCCATCGCAGATATTGATAAAAGAATTAAGAATGATAGTTTGCATGTAGGGTAATAACGAACCACCATGCCCACCAAGCGAATCCTGATCCCATGTACCTTAATTAATTATTGAGAAGCCAATTTTTCCTCAAAATTAGCATTATCGCGGAATTAAAAAAAAACTAAATCACGTGATTGTCGGCATCGAGTACTCATTGGAAATATATGTGTGCCTGCCCTTAATCGATGCCCAACCCCTGTTGACCGGGTTCAAGAATTTTCAAAGCACACATATTTATCAGTATTGTGGGAACTCAGACCTACATTTAAGAAAATTCATATCCGTCATGACGCAAGTTACTAACCCCCTTTGCGCCCGGTCAACAGGGGTTGGGCACCGATTACGGGCAGGCACACATATATTTCCAATGAGTATTCGATGCCGCCAATCACATGGTTTCGTTTTTTTTTTAATTCTTCGATCATGCTAATTTTGAGGGAAAATTAATTTTTCAATCATTAATTAAGGTACGTGGGTTCAGGATTTGCTTGGTCAGCATGGAAAAAAATGACTTTGTTGGTTTAAAATAACATACAGCTCACAATTATTGCCCGATTTGGACAAAAAAAAGTGAAAAAGAAGCCAATAAGATTTCTAAGAGAGTTTTCTAGCCTAATTTTTGAATAGGGCTTTCATTTTCTTCATGAATAAACAAATATGACGAAAAAATGGCCATTTTCTCTATTTGACGTTCCTGGTGCACGTCAATAAAAGGAAAATTTTTGAAATCCTCTGAGTTTCATAGCGTAACATCATTTTTAAACGTTTCAATATTATATAATGAACAAAAAAAATTGTATAAACAAATTATTTTTTGAAAGAATGTTTTCCACGATGATCCACAATTTTACGTTTTTTAGTTATATTGCAAGAAATTTTGAAGGAAGCAATGTTATAATGGGAAAAATTCCTCTCAAGATTATAATTATTTATATTATAAACAAATTTAGTAAACAAATGCAATAAGCAGGCATTTTTAGGCAGAAAAAGTCATTCTATTCAATGTCAATTTTTTTGATTAGGAACTTGATGATAATTTTAGCAAAATTCATCATTTTTTGATTAAATCAATGATTTTTAAAAACGAATTTAATAAACAAATGCATTATTCGCGTATTTGTCGACAGAAATTTTTTTGTCAGTGCCAGTCCTCTCAGTTGGAACTTCATGGCAATTTCAGCAACATTCATAATTAGTTTATAAATCTTACGAGTTTTCCGAACGAATTTTATAAACAAATGCATCATTCAGGTATCTGTCGGCAGAACATTTTTTTAAGCCAATCCTTTCAGTTAAAACTTCATGACAATTTCAGCAACGTTCATAATTATTTGATGAATTTCATGATCTTTTCAAACAAATCTAATGAACACATGCATTAATCAGGCATTTGTCGACAAAAAAATTCGTTGTTTTTTTCGGTGTCAACTTTTTAATTCAGGAACTTTATGATAATTTCAGCAAAATTCATAATTTGTTATCAATTTTATAATTTTTTCGAACAAATTTAATAAGCAAATGCATTATTGGGGCATATGACGAAGGAAAAAAAGTTAAACTGGAAGGACTGAGATCAACAAACCATAAATCAACCAATCATAACTTTTGCTGAAAATATCATGAAGTTTCCAATTGAAAAGACTGACATCGAAAAAAACTAATTTTTGGGTTGACAAATGCCCGAGTAATGCATTTGTTTGAAAAAAATCATAAAATTCATCAACTTATCATGAATGTTACCGAATTTATTATGAAGATCCCCATTAAAAAGTCAGGCATCGGAAAAGAATATTTTTTCCATCGACAGATGCCCAAATAATTAATTTTATTATTAAATTTGTTAAAAGAATCACAAAATTGATCAAAAAATTATGAATTTTGCTGAAATTATCATGAAGTTCTTCATTAAAAAATTTGAAACCGAAAAAAACGAATTTTTCAGTCGACAAATGCCTAATTAATGCATTTGTTTATTAAATTGGTTTCAAAAAATCATAAAATTAATCAACTTATTATGAATGTTGTGGAAAATATCACGAAGTTCTCATCTGGAAGGACTGACGTTGAAAAAAAACTCATTTTTCTGCAGATAAATGCCCGAATAATGAATTTGTTTATTAAATTTGTTCAAAAAAATACAAGCTTGAATTTTGCTGAAATTATCATAAAGTTCCTAATTCAAAAAATTGACATCGGAAAAAAATAATTTTTTGGCCGAAAATGCCCAGTTAATGCATTGCTTTATTTTTGTCTATAATATAAACAATTAAAATCTTAAGAGGAATTTTTTCTATTATAATATATTATTCTGTGAAATTCCTTGTAATGTAACTTAAAAAAACGTGAAATTATGGATAGTCATAGAAAAAATTCCTTTCAGCAAATAATTTGTTTATACATTTTTATTTCGTTTATTACATAATATTGAAACATCTTCAAATAATGTGACTATGAAACTTAGGCGATTTCAACAATTTTACTGGTATTGACGAGCACCATGAACGTCAAATAGAAAAAATTGTCATTTTTTCGCCATATTTGTTTATTTATAGAAAACTTGAAAGCCTACTTTGAAAATCAGGCTCAACGGCTAGCTCTCTTAGAAATCGTATCAGCTTTCTTTTTCATTTTTTTTTTCCAAATCGTTCAATATTTGTGGGCTGTACGTTATTTTGAACCAAAACTGTCATTTTCTCCCCCAGTTTGTAGCGTTTTGTTATTACCCTACATGCAAAATATCATTCCTAATTTTTTCATCAACAGCCACGATTTCAGTCCCACTGAAATTGTAAGGTTTGATGGAAATTCCAATTCCAAAGAAATGGACGGAAGCGAAGTGACGACTTATTGTAATCAGACATTGGTTATATAGATGGCGTTGGGGGTGGGGGAGCGGGTGTTTGTGACCGTTATGGGGTCGCAACGCAAATTGAAACAAATGCAAACTTATATGCATCGCGGCACATTCCGAGTTTTATTGCCAGGTCATTTCATCTCGCTGGCACAGCGACTTGGTTTTATGGGAGTTAGCGCGTTATGGCTTTAACCTTCAGTGGCACATCACCCTTTTTCCGCAACCCCTACAACACTGTTGCTTATACCAATGACCGTTTGAGGTTCAAGGAAGAGATTTTCGCCCGAACTTTGTCCCTTTCCAGATTCTGTGCACTATTGTCTGCAGTCGCCCTTAACAGGGGTGCTAGGTAATCGTATCAGTGCAGAATATCTTCACGAGGGGTAAGTGTGGAGCAGTAGTCGTTTACTTTATCGCGGTAAAACTTCAAGCTATATACGAAGGGGGAAGAAAGGCGTAACGAGTATTGGACAGATAACTTCTTAGTGAAAAAGGTACTGATGGAGTAACTTGTACGGTGATTTAGATACAAATTTTCATTTTTTGGGAAAATTCAGCTACTTTTTTGGAAATAATTTTCATCTCCAAACTTTGTGTAGAAATTTTACTGCTCGGAATGCATTTAATAATTATTCCCAGCAACAAGACGTGACACCTTCTATTTAGATTCAAGCGTACCTACTGCATATTAATTTCTGAACTATGGGGGAGGTTTCACGTCCCGGGACGGTAATTAATAAATAATTATATTACATAATGATAAAAAGTATGTTGAGAATGAAATAACACCATACAAATTCTTTAATGAGATATAATTGAAGCACGAAAAGCTAAACGGTTGTTTTGAAATTTTTTACCCTCAAATTTATTATTATTATTATAATTCAACAATGCGACGGTCATCAGAGGATGTTAAAGAGTATTCAACAATTGGAGAAATTGTCATCAAACTTAAGAAATGAAGGGCAACACCGCATAAGGGCGAAAGTGCCAAATTTCGGAAATGCGTTTAATTGGCCTAAAATAATATTTTTAACCTAACTCATATTTCTGTAAAAGATTATGGTCCGGTTCAATTTGGGAGTTGGTCGAAATCCATGTTTGGTATTTTTGTTTATAAAGTAATTTAATATTTTTGCCTGTTCTTCTCACAATTCAATAGAGCTAAGTAATAGCTAAACAGAACTTTTTTGTTTTTTAATTTTTTCAACAAATAAAAAAGTTATGCAACTGTTTGTGTGTCCACATTTTCGTTTTTGGGGACGCACCGTAGTAGTAGCTCGAAAGCACTTTCTTGCTTTTCCGCTAAATGCACACCCAGAAAAAAAAATGTTCTTCATTCAACAAAATGGTTTTGTTGACCGCATTTCGTTGATTCCAGAAAACATTTTAGTTAGATCAACAAAATTTGTGTTCAGTTTATCAAAATCGTTTTGTTGAAACAATAAAAAATTTTGGTTGAACCGTTTTGTTGATTTTAGAAAATACTTTATTGATTGAATACAATTTTTTGGTTGAATCTAGCAAATACTTTAAGAGAGAATTTAATTAGTCTCAGGCTAAAGATTTGGTTGTTCCAACCAAAATGCTTCTGCGTAAGCTAGCTGTATTATGCACTTGGTACGACACACGCAACCGCGCAAATTGTAGTGTTCTGTGGCAATGCACGTGGCGAAGTGCGGAAAAGCCTAAAAAAATAGTTAATAGTGATCAAAATAACCAAAATTAGTGATCCAGTTACATTTGCACTGGAAATTTTAGAATCTTTAACTTTTATCAATTGCAGAGTTTGAATATTCCGATTCAGTTCCGAACATATATATCCATCTTATCATTTTCAACGCTCCAAATTGAAAAATCAATCAATGAATTTTAAAATTATAAAAATTATAGTATTTTAACCAATTTAAAGCTAGAAACATTAAAGCTTGAATGATTAAATTTTCTTAAACTGGATACTTTTCAAATTAGAAGTTAAATTAATCTTTTTTCAAATAGTTTAGAATTCCTTAAAATCTTAAAAATTTTATTCAAAAATCTTGAAAAATCTGCATGTCGTTTTAAATTTTTTCCAATTTTAAATTATTTTTGAAATTTTTTCATAACTTCTCAATATCTTTTAAGTAAATGTCTACGCGCTCCTAAAAAGTCCAGTTATACGTACCGAAATTTCGGTACAAATAGGCCTATTTCCAACTCCCCTTAGTTGTGCCAAAAAAAAATCTGGCTACTTGTAGCAAAATTTCGGTACACGTAGCCACGGTCATATATTAAAATGATTCGAATTTTTTCTAAAAGGTTCAGAAAATACTGGAAAATTAGAACTCTTAAAATCATTTTTCAAGACAGCAAATCATTTTAAATTTTCATAGATATCTTAAGAAAATGTTTTTATTCTTTTGAAGCCTTTCAGAATACATAAAAAGCTTCCAAATTTTTTGTTCGAAATCTGCAAAAATCAATATTTTGTATTGAATTAGGCTATGACTATTTGTAACGAAATTTCGGTACGAATAGCCGATTTTTGTCGGAACACACACTTCGTTTGAATTATTGGAAATCATTTCAAGTTTTTAATTAATTTTGAATCTTTTCAAACCCTCTAAAAATATCCTTAAAAATTACGCAAATTGTTCTAGAAATAATAAGTTTTCAGTTGTTATTCATACATAAAAATTCAACAATTTTACTTACAAATTAATCTTTTTTTAAATAGAACATTTAAAATCGTAACGTTTGAAGTTTACAAGCTCTTTGAAATTTTAACGATGCAAGGCTTTCTATTTCAAACAATTCAGTTTCAAATTATTTACTTTTCAATATTTGGTTTGAAATTACTCGTTTTGAATGAACAGTCAAATATTGCTAAATATTAAACAATAATTCTTATTCACAATTACAAAATTTCAATTCGAATGCTTTAAAAATGAAATACTTCAGACTGAAATATTACTTTCATTTCAATAAAAGTCTTTAATTATAAATCTATTATTATGTCGTTATGTATTTCTGAATTAAAAATTGTTTATGTAGGTTTAATCGGAAGTGTACATGTTTTTAACGACTAAGGCTTTTGAATTGAAACAATTTAATTTTAATTTTTATTGAATTTTTTTTATTTAAAACGCTTTTAATTTTTAATTGTTTAAATCTTCAAGACTGCATTTTAAAATTTGTTCAATTAAAAATATTCGCTCATAAATAAAAATCTGAAATGGACAATTTTTTAACTCAAAGATTTTCGAATTACGCATAATAAACTGAATGATATAATTAAAAAGTTAAAACCGAACTTGAACAGATTTTTCTTCTGAAATTTATAAAATTCCCGGTCGAAAAATAAATTCACTTTCATTTCCCGGTTTTCCCGGTTTAAAAAAATTCACGGTCATTTTCCGGTTTCCCGGTCCAGCGGCCATCTTGCTATCGAATCCTAAAATAAGGTTCAAAATAGCGTTTTTAATATTTGTTATAAATTCAATAATTTCTGAATAATTCCTGTTACTCAAGTATGTAATAAAATACACCTAAAGCGTTACTGTTAAAAGTTTATTGGACATAGCACACTCTAAACAGTGAATTTTATTGAATCTATATTATGCTATGTCCAAAGTAGATTTTTGATTTCTGCTAAATTATATGTTTATGGTGAGAAGAGTCAAACGAGGAATCATTATTTGCATCAAAATTTATGTCAGTACATTCTTGTTTGCATTACAAATTCCTTATACATTTATTGAAGCATTTTCAATCGTAAATTTTATGTCTTTTTTTGAAATCTCAGATGACGAAGAAGCTTTGGCTACAAATCCTGATATTATTTGGTTAAATAACAATCTAGATGGTCCCTGGGATGACATTGTGAGTCGCCTAAAAAAATCAGAATGCACTGCGTTGAGAATTCAAAATATCGAACAGACTACTGGTTCAGTTTCCACAATTCTTGAGAAGTGGCCAGCATTGAAAAGAGCTCTTGTATACGTCATAGTTAGTTTGTATACACTAAACTAATATTCAATTATGTATCTGCATTTGAAATCTGATTTAGTAGCAATTAAATTCAATTTTTTTACAGATTGGGCAAGATTTTGTGCAAAAATTCAACAGACAAGATGCAAAGCTTCACGAAGTGATGAAAAATGAAATTACTGATTTAACAAATTCCCGACGTCAATTCACACTGCTGCTGATGGAAATTCGTATGTTTCATACAATGATGCTTGAATTGAAATAATGACCCATATAAAAATAACTATTCGGTAAATAGTGCTCTCTGTATTTAATTTATTTAAATATATATCTTTCGCGTGTATTATTCGAAAATGTGTTTTTGACTTTAATTGTATCTTATTATTCTATTCTATTGGCTGATCTCAGTTTAATTTCATGTGTTAAAGATGTACCTAGAAGCAAGCCACATTTCTCTATGTATAATTATAGAAGGATAAGGGTTCAAACGAATTTCTCTATAGTTCCCTTTTAAAAAAGTGATATTCTTATTACATAGTGTGACAGTATAACTAGTTACTATAAAAAAGGAGACTTGATATATAAATATATATTTGATATAACAATGCGACGTAGATTTAACTAAGATACGCTGTTTTATATACTTTATCAGAGAAATTGATTTATACACAAGCGATTGTACCTGTTCAAAGCACATCTCTCTTAATACAATATTTTGAATGAAATTTTGAAATTTATTCTCATTATATTGCTTTCCTATATCTTAGGTAACTACGTCAAAAGCTATTTTTGAGCAAGATTATTTATAAAAAAATATAATCTGTCGGACAAATATCAAATAAACAAAGGCTCCTGTATAATTTACACTGTAAATGATTTGCCGTGAAATTGTCTCATCTTGTGATATTTCGTAGTTTTGTTTTAACTACAAATATCACAAGACAATCCCACGGTAAGTCATTAGCAATGTAAATTTTGCGGGGTCCTTTCTTAGTTCAAGTAAACGTTTTAGTTAAATCAACTAGAATCTATACTGAAGCCAACAAAAACATTTATTTAAATGAACTAAAATATTTCCTTAAATGAACCAAAATGTTTGATTAGATGAACCAAAACATTTACTTGGATCAACCAACATTTTTACTTGGATCAAACAAAACATTTACTTGGGTCAACAAAAATATTTTCTTGGCTCAACCAAAATATTTGCTTGGATCTAGCAAAATATTTGCTTGGATCAACCAAAACATATAGTATAATTAACCAAAGCTTACTAACCAAAAAGTTACGCAACTTTTTAGGTGTCAAAATTTGAATGTTTAGGATGCGCCGCTATTTTACAAGGGTTTTCTCGCACATGGTTACTTTTTTTTCAGCGCTCTATTCGCGATTAAATAGAGATAACCAATAGCTCGAAGGTACTTTCTTCTTTTTTTTATTTAAAAAAAAAGTTATGCAACTCTTTATGTATCAAAATCAGATTTTTTCTGGGACGTGCCGTTCCTTTGACAAAGGTTTTCTCGGAGATGGATGCTTCTTTCAGGATGTTAGTTCTATGGATCGATAAAGCCTAACAGTACCTCGAACTTTTTTCACATTTCTTTTTTTAAAATTAATTGCGTGAAAGTTCTACAGTTTTTTTTTCCTGCAAAAGTCGGATTTTGGCACTTGCGCCCTTATGCGGTGTTGCCCTTCAAATTTACTTTTACTAAAATAATCCATTTTTCTGTTAAATATTACTGCATGTTTATGAAATAAATGAAAATTGTATTTTGAAAAACGGGTACATCCACCTACACAAAAATGAAATTATTCACTTAATCGGTTTTAAATTGTTCCTTCGGAAAGAGGTTTCCTTTCTCTTGTAAAATTAGGTTGATTGGACATAGCAACGTTCAGCTTTCTCCGTTTTAGTTATTTCTTTATTATTCTTATTACTCAAATTTACTGAGATTAAACTGCTGTTTGAAAGTGATAAGAAAATGTAAAGAGAACTTAACAAATGGTGGCCAATGCTACTAGCGTTATAGAAGAATACAATTATAAAAGGAATAATAAGGAACATAAAATAAATAGTATACATAAACTTATACATAATTTAGAAGAATCTTTTGAACATTTTTAAACAATAGGGAATTATATTTCATCATGAGTTTTACTTTACTTTTTTCATGAAGTATCGTAGCAATATCACTGTTTAAAACCATAATATCACTTGTATTAAAATCCTCATCATTTCTCAAAATCCATAAACTTTTGAATTATAAGAAATAATTTTTGCTAGTGGATTAACAATGCCTAATGAGTTGCATTCGACCACATGTTCTAGATTAAACGATTTTTATGTCAATATGTACTTCACACTGGTGTCAGAATTTCTTATCGACAGGGAAATGATAAGGTCTTAAGTGTAATGCAATTATACACGGAGAAAAATAGATACCAAGACTCAAGATGTGGATTTTTAACTATATGACAGTGATCTGGATATTAAGCTGGGGTATTTCGATCTTAACATTCAATATCCGCATATTAAAGTTCAATATTTTTATATTTAGCGTTTTCTATACCTGGATATTGAATTTTACTTTCAAAATATTCCAGCTTACATAATATCTAGATAATTGTCCTATAGTTGAAATCTAAAAGTAGTCGAAAAATATGAAAATTCAGCCTTAAGCATTAACAAGTGTTATTATATTCTGGATTACTTTGAAATATTTTAGATTGTTTGCAATGTTCATGATTAATCTGTCACTCCATAATGTACTGAAATTTTCAATTCCATGCTGGAATAAACTAAAACTTATAGTTAAACTGAACATTTTTTACATCTAAAATTTTTCTAAACTTCTTTCTTCACTTTTCTGCTATACTCTAAAATATTTTTGAACGTTCTAGAATCTTCTAGAGTGTTTTCAAATGTTATAAAATATTCCAGGAATATACGGAATTTTCTAGAATACTCTGTAATATTCAAGAATCATTTATAATTTTGTCGGACATTCTAAAAGTATATCGATTTCACGATACGTAGCCAATAATCTAATCTTTATAAGTAGAACACTGATAGTAGTCGAACAATCATACATTGCAATTTCTGTTAGGACTAACCTATAATTTACAAATCTCAGATAGTTTTCATTTTGATAAGCAGCATGATGCACGGAAAGGTGTGCATCTCGCTTTTAATTTTTGCAGTTGGGACCTACGGTAATATAATTGTCTGCTAATTTTTAAACTAAGACCATATTAATTATGATAATTTGATTATCTCTGAGACTCTTTTTGTAAAAAACCGGGCAAAATCTTCTTCTTGGATTTTGATGAAACACAAGTATATATAATCCAATTTTTATTTTATTTTAGCTGGACCTATTTCCAAAGTTGTAGGGGGTCACAATGCCCCACCTGGCAAATATCCTTTTCAGATTATCACGAAATATGACAATAAATTTCTCTGCGGTGGAACAATCCTAAATCATCGTTATATTTTAACAGCTGCTCATTGTGTCCATGGGTAAGAAAAAGGAAATCAGTAAACAATATTTAAACAAAAATTAATATCATACAAATAAGCAATTAAAAAACAAAATAGATATTAGATTTTTTATTTTTAGAATCTTATTGAACATGGTATACTTTATTGTCACATCATGTCTCTTTGAATCCAACGATTTAACAGTTTCTTTCCAGTTTATAAAATTAACTCAATTTACGTAAATTATTAAAAATATAGTGACTTTTTGAAAAAAACTTTTCGAGAATAATAAATAATAATAAAGAATAAATAAATAAAAATAACTCTTGATAAAAATACCATGTATTTTCAGCTTTGACGTTGCTCTCTATAAAGTTGTCACAGGAATCAACCGAAAATCCGATAATGGAACAATCTATAATGCAGAAAACCTGATAGTTCATGAAAATTATAAGCCAGGTGGATTTTTGGACGACATTGGTCTAATTCAAGTAAAAGAGGACATTAACTACTCCAAGTTTGTGCAGCCCGTGTCTTTACCTAGCAAAAATTTCGATAACTATGACGATGAAGTGATTCTTATTGGTTTTGGAAGATTAGGGGTAAGAGTCAAAGTTCGAACTTCATAAAACTAATCATTCAACTTTTATTGTGAGTTGATTTTCTTCTCAGATTAGTGAACCACCAGCAAAAACTTTGCAAGAAGTGGAACTAAAAATATACCCCTATTCAAAATGCCGATCTATAATTCCGCATGTAAGAAAAACCCACGTTTGCACACTAACCAAACAAGGAGAAGGTGCTTGTAATGTAAGTCAAAACCCAAACTATATTCACATCTATATTGCCACCAGAAATTCTCATGTAAATTGGAACTAACACCTGAAAGAGTCAACAGAATTAAAAATTTCAATAAATAAAAACAGTTCGATAAATTCCAGAGAATTTGAAAAAATTAAAAAGAATTGAAAATGACAGAAATAATTCAAAATAAAAAAATAAAATAAAAATACATTAAAGAAATTCAAAAGAATTCAGAAACATATTTACATCTGTATTCAGTATTTTTCTAAACTATTCTTCAGTGAATCAATTCCATTTCAAATCAGGCAAAGAGGTCCAGTATAGGGTGTCGGAATAATTTGGTATTTGCATGTATCCTTCTGCAGTGAAAAAAAGGAACACGCATATTACAGTTTAGTCAAACAAACTTTTTAGCTTTGTTACAATAATTTCAAGATTACCTGCGAATTCTCAAAAATTGCCTAAAAGCCTGTTCAAAATGCAATATTTTCCTAATGAGCATAGATATTTAGAATTTCTTTTTTCAATCGACGTGGGAATTCCTGGACTTTCAAATGACATCCAACAAATTTTTATATGTGGATGTTCTCAAAAAACCCAGTTGGATTTTTTCAGAAATAGCTGTTAATTTGTGCTACATATCGGATGAGTTTCGTTATTAATAAGCTACTGTTCCACTTCAAAAAAAAAACTATCTAAAAAAACTCGAATTTCGAATTTTTCTCGGAAAGGACAAAAGATTCCAAAAATGTTCAGATGAAGCTTCACATACCCAGAAAAGTTCTGCAAAAATATATCTTGCTCTTCAATGGTATTTTGCACCGTTTGCGAGGAAAAATAAAAAATTTTATTCTGGGAACAAATTCTGTTCCTAGACTCGTAAATGGTTAAGTTCCTATAAAACTGATGGGTGCCTGCCTAATATAAATATAAACTGTAACCAAATATAAGAAAAAATAATAAGGATGAGGTTTTTCAGAAAATCTTCTTTATTTATCGAATTTTGAAAACATGAGAAGAAGATTTTCAGGAAACCTCACCTTTTTATTTTTTCCATTGTTCGCCAAAAACGGTTGATAACCTAAAAAAGGCATCACATCAGTTCTATGTGGGATAAACCATTTTTAGGGATAGAATTGTTTATCGCATAGACGATGCAAGCTATCACAAAACAGTAAGAGATATTTTTTGTGAAATTTTTCTAGATGTTTCATCTACCATCGGAAATTGTGTTTATAGCTTTCGTTTTTTCCGAGAAAAATTCAAAAGTTCGATTTTTCTAAAATCTCGTTTTTCAATGTGAAGAATTGTTTGCCAAAAACAAAAATCACGAGTATGCAGTTTCAAGAGTTTTAGAAAAACGGCGTATTGAAAAATCATTTTTTTTATGCATAAAACTGATCGGATACCTTTTTTACATTAGTAACAACTTTTTATAAACTTGAAAAAAAATGAGAAGGTAGGGTTTTCCTGAAAATATTCTTTTCGTGTTTTCAAAATTCGATGAGAAAAAAAATTCTGAAAAGCCCCCCATTTTGTATTATATTTTGTTTATTGTTTCTGCTTATATAAGAAAGGCACCTATCAGTTTCATAAGGACCGGTCATATTTCAATGATTATACATAGCAAATCCAAAAAAAAAAGATCAAACTGTGAAATACGGATTCCTTTATTTTCACCATAAAATGACATATCCAAGTATCGATTCATTCTGACACCATGACATAGACTTTTGTTGTAATTTTCCCTGATCTAAAATGTAATTGATCGGTGGAACATTTTAAGCTATTCTTGAAGAATTTGAAATATTCGGGAATAATCTTTGATATTCTGGAACTTTTTGAAGTGTTCTAGAATGTTCTGAAATATTCTTATTTTTCTTCTGAATATTGTACAAGTATTAAGAATAATCGAGTCTTTCAAAATTTTCTTGGATTTCTTCTTTCATTTAAGAAAAGTTCTCTGCCAATTCTTCAATTCTGTAGAATATGGTCAAATGTTTCTTACTTATCTTGAATGTCGTGGAATATCCTATAATTTACTGAAATATTCTTGACTATTTTAGAATGCTCTAGAACATCCTGAAATGTTTCAGGGTGTTAAAGAATATTTAAAATACTAATTATTATGCTGGTACTTTTTAGAACGGTTTATAATTGTACTGAACATCTCTTGTATTTAAAATTCTTTAGAAATTTCGAATAATTTTGTTTATATCTTTACTAATATTTTTCATAACTTATTATCAATTTTAGGGCGACTCTGGTGGTGCTCTACTAGCTAAAGAAAAGCAAATTGGAATCGTTTCATTTGGAGCACCATGTGCAATAGGAGTTCCTGATGTCTACACAAGAGTTCAAAGTTATTTGACCTGGATAAAAAATAATTCAAATTAGGATGTAGTAAGAAAGGTTGTAAAATCACTTGTGAATTAGACCTTAACATATACTGTATACACTTTTATTTTCCTTCCAAAGTAAATTATTCTAGCTCGAGCATGAGTAACATCATACTGAATTATTGTTAATTAATGGAAATCTTCGCTTAATAATGAGAGAGAGTAAGACTTTGGGATTCCAAAAGCTATTGTTCCGGAAATTTTTTGCTTGATTTGCAAAACAGTGACACCATTCATCGCAGCTTATTCAGCTATTTCTGGTGAAATACTTCGGCTGCCTCCATGCAATCCTGAACTGGCTCCCTGTAATTTCTGACTGTTTCCCAAATTAAAGTATCTTCTGAAAGATAATGGCTTCCAAAGGAAAGTTCTTTAAAGGGGATATCATCGTCATTGACAAAAATTAATTCTCACTCCTGGTACACCACAAGGTCTGATACAATCCGGACTGACCTCATACTTCATTCCTCTACAAATCACTAGGATTTAAAAGGAAAGAGTAGATCCACTACAGTACCAACATCGATTGTTTTTCACCCAACAGCATCAGTAAGCATCTCCAGTATAAATAAACTCGAGGACTGATCCGAATTATAAACACAGAACTTGATTCCCTGCAAGCTAAAGTCTCTTAGATCTTGTTTGTGACAGGACCTTAGAGATCCTGCGAGATAACAGTTTCCAAGTATCTCTCGAATAAATTATCCCAAACTGAATGGTACTAGATAGATCATCTCTTAGGTGTAACATCTTTAGTTAGAATCCTTTATGATGGTTATGTGAGGTTCTAAATGTAGATCATGATGAACCCAAGATCCTCGAAATGTAGATCTTGCGAACGTCTTATGTGTCACCAATCCAATTTTCGCATAAATGTAACCGAAAAGATAGCAACCGTTTCTCCCCTGTGATCGGAAACTTTCAAGATGAGGAACCATTAGGTTTCCATTTCGACCAAGAAGCTAGAAACCTGAGGTCGTAACGAGGGCGTCTTTCAGAGGATATGGTGCGCGATCACCGACAAGTTTGTCAAAGTAATTCGTGCTTGGAAGACGCGTCTCATTCCAGACACGTACTTTTGCTCTCTCCCTCTCTCCCTCTCTCTCTCTCTCGCTCTCTCTCTCTCTCTCTACTTCTTCCTCCTTATTATCCTACATCGGAAGCAGTAATCCTCGTCCGCTTCCACTGCCGACTGACCTCGGACGAATCTAATAATTGTCTTAAGGTGGTCGTAATTACAAACAGCTAGGGTGAATTTAACTTCAAGGAAGAAGGGAGCTGGTGGAATCACTCATCTGTAGTTCTATCAATTCTAATATTCGTGAGCTGTCCCCAAGATGGAGGATAGGATCTAGAGAGAGATTCTTTGGGGAGACTATGAGAAAACTGGGGTGAAAACTCGTAGATAGTGAATCTTAATTTGAGTCGTGAGAAGGATACTGAATCGGATCCTAAACAAACTGTACCGAATGCTACACTTCATTCTGTTTAGGTTCTTCCTGTGCCCGATCAGGAGCCAGGGAAGATAAAGCTATCCCTCAGACATCTTCAGCCATTTCCAGATATTTATACTCGTTTTTTAGATCGTCATGAATGTGCCTTTCATCCAAGCACCCCTCCTTCTGACAAAACCTTTCATACTGTTTTTAATTTTTAATGTCAATCCTAAATCTATCTTCTATTTATTGATCTACTATATTTCTTTCTGTATAGATTTCATTTTAATGAATCTGCTGGAACGACCGGAGCAGCATCTAGCTTAAAACGCGCAAAGTGTTAGCCGCGTCGGACCACAGCCGGATTGTACTACTGGAGCGCCGGTAACTCCCCCAAGTTCAGTGAAATATTGTACATGTGGTGCGACCCTGACACTTCTCCACCGTCCGCGCTCCAAGTATCTTAGGGATTACAAACCGCCACCCCAAAAAGCGAGTCCGCTCAATCTAGTTGGACTAGTAGCATTCGGAACAACTTAAGAAAATTAACCTGAGGCTTAGCTACAACAGGATATTATAGAAAATTCCAGAATAGTACATTGTGCTTCACAAGATTCCATATTCTTCATTATTATTTTAAAATATTCTAATGAAGAACATCTTCGAACTTTGTCGATGATTCCAGAATATTCTATGAAATTTAAGAGCATTCCAAATTTGCAGACAAATTTGAACATAAAAGTATATTCCAGAAAATACTTGAAAGGTTTTAGATATTGAATATTTATTTTAAAAATTAAGAATTTCTGAGTATTCTAAGAATTTCTAGGTATTTTATTAATTAGTATTAGAACTTTTGAAAATGGTGACGCAGTTTATAAAAAATTCGTTAATTTCTATTAAAATGTTGCAGTATCTAAACCAATATCGATATTGGGCCATCGTTTTATTTTCTATTGATTTCTTTATAATTTAGTACTAATATGGTGCGTTTATCACAAAAGAGTTTATCTTGTGCCCCTGTCTTGGATAAGAGAAAATTTTATCTATTCTAATGAAAAAAATCGCATTTTTTGCAATAACGAGACGAGATACGAAAAAAGTAAAATGAAAAAAATTGCTCTACTTGAATGTTTCTCGAAAAAATTTTCTTAAAACAATGAATTTTTCCAACATTTAGTAACAAAAATTCAATGTGTAAATCTACGAATTGAACAAATTTCGTGCACACAATTTTAGAACATTTTATTGTTTCATGAAAAATACGACTATAGCCTACTTTATTCATATTTCAGCGAAAATTTACAAAAGAAGTTTAGGAACTTTTCTTAGAATTTTTCAAGTGGAACAACTTTGCTTTTTTGACTTTTTTCTCATCTCGTCTCAATATTACACAAAAAAAAACATTTTAAGTTGGCGACGCAGTTTATAAAATGTTTTTTTTTTTTAATTTGTGTTTAAGCCAATATTGATATTTGACATTTTATTTTTTGTAATTTGGTACTAATATGGTGCATTTATCCCAAAATATTGTGTGAAATATTGAAACGAGAAAAAAGTCAAAAGAACAAAGTTGTACTACTTGGATATTTCTAAAAAAAGTTTTTAAACTTATTTCAAAATTTTTCTAAGCTATCAATGAAATCTACTGTAGTTGTATTTATCTTGAAACAATAAAATTGTCTATAATTTTGTGCGCAAAATTTGTTAAAGGACCCCGCACCAAATGTACAGTAAATGGCTTTTTGTGAAAAATTCTAAATCTAATTTTTTTTGTAATTTTGAACCAGCAAAGCGATAATCCGAAATAAAAAAATAAGAAAAATGGACAGTTTTTGAACAAAAAATGGTCAAAGTTTCGAATTTTTACATGTATTTTAATAGAAAAATGCTTATTTTAGTAAACAACTTTTTTTCTCCTAAACTCTTTGTTAGATTTTGCTAGAATTCTCACATTTTGACTATCAGTCTTATCGAAAGAAAAGGTTCATTTCTAAGATCTAGGAATATCAAGGGTTTTTTGGGTATACAGCATGGTTATGGGGGTGTTTTCATACTTTAAACATCCAAGTATGAAAATAATAATTTCTTAAAATGTAAAGCCACTGGATCGATATTTTATACAAATTCTAATACAAAACCTGTTTAAAAACGCTTCATATATATGTTTGAAAGTGATTGTGTTGATCAATTTATTAATAAAAAAATCTTTGGTGCCTTATCCCGTTTAAATTATGGATATCTTTGTTTCAATAATCAGGGGATGATTAGACGACCCTGACGATAAATTATAAAACAAATCCTACTAAAAGACGCTTCCTATGTATGTTTTAAATTGATATTGTTAATCAATGTATTGATAGACAAATCTATGGTGCTTTACTCCTACAAAATATTGATCTCCTTGTTTCTATATTCAAGGGATGTTCAAACTACCCTCACAATAAATTCAAACGCTGATCTTGCAAAGAAACGCTTCCTGTGTATGTTCCAAAGTGATTTTCTTGAATAATACAATTCTAGCCGACTTCATTGATATTTTTGCGGAAATTCCAAAATAATTGCACGAAGATTCGAGTTCTCATTCCTTGTAAAAGTAAATCCAATTTTGCATTTTTCGAGACCTGAGCACAAGAAAAACTCTGTTGAGATAAATTCACCATATCAGTACCAACTTGGAAGAAATAAAATGTGACCCTCTTCGAGAAAATTGACTTCAAAGATTTTCATAAAAACCACCTGTAGTTTGTCAGTTTAATTTTTTTTTTTTAATTTTTCGACGGGTTTTGGAAGTGAATGACAAGATTCATCAGAAATAATAGAAAAAGTCAAATATCACTATTGGTCGTCTTAAATCCCTTGAAGAACAATATCTTTTGTCCAGCAACCATTCTGCGACTTCAGAATACACTGCCTGCCCGATTTTAAATTATTTCAGTATCTAGAAAATCCCCAGAAGATTGCATATTACTCATATTAGTCTACAATATTCTTATTAAAATTTCCAAAATATTTTGGAACATCCTGATATCTTCCAGAACGCTAGGAGTGGATGGAATTGTGGGTGTTGGTGTGGGTCGGGTGGGACTAGAGGAAATAGGTAGAGAGGAACGTGATAGACTAAAATAGAAAGGAAAGGAAAATATAGAGTAAAGTGAGAAGGTGGAAGGTGTAGGAGAAGAGAGTAGGCTCAAAAGGGGTGAATAAGGAGGAAGAAACACGAACGGGGCGGGTTAAGTTAATATAAGGTAGGAAGGGGTACATGAGAAAGCTCAGACGCAATATTGTGAAGGGGTAAAGGGAAAGAAGTGTGTGAGGAAGGTTGAGTGCAAATGGGAAGAGATGAGGTGGGGATTTGGGTGATACGTGAAGGAAAAAGCGGTCGCCAATGAATGAAGTCTAAAGAGTACGAAAGAAGAGATGGGGTAGAGGAATTATGTACAGAGCGAAAAAAGGAAGAGTTTCGAGGGGGTTTAAGTAGAGTTGAGGGAGTGAAGAGTAAGTTTTGAACGGTTGGGGGTAGAGAGAGTATAGTACAATACTGAAGAATTAGACGATTTACTTGCATTAGTCTACATTAAAGGTCAAATGAAATCTAGCCGTGCCGTTATTCATTTCCTAAATCTAGTAGAAACCCTCATTTAAGGGATAGAGGTTGAGAGAGTGGAAATGTAGCTTTCGAATTTATCCTAAATCATTGAAGAAGTTTTGCCAGAGTGCTGTGGAATGGAAAAAAAGTCTTGGAAAATACTAAAATTTATAAAAGTTATAGGAAAAAATCCAGAAAGATTTTTGAATTCTATAAAATCTTTAGAGAAGCTTTCACAGAGTTTTATAACTTGCAAGAGAACACTCTCAGAAATATAAAAGGATTCTAGTTTCTCTACTATAAGTTTCATAAAATTGAACACCTTTTCAGTGTCGCTCTACTCAGAAGCATAGTGTATTCTCTAAGAATATGGAAGAGTTTTTCCTGAACTTATGAAGCTTCCTTAATTCTGTGCCGATACCTTACTCTTGCGGCAAATATTGCTCCCTATACAGCCGGAGACAAAGCTAGTTTTTCTATTGTAAAACCCGAGTGAGAGGAAGAACTTCAAGTTGCACTCTATTCGACTCCGTTCAGTTTACGTGACGATTTATTTCCGAGGTGAATAAAAGTCCATTGTTCATCGAATTTTTATATGCTACTCGCGAAGCCCTCTTTCGGGGATAAGGTCTCGACGGGTTGGACGTGCAAACAAAAGTAGAAAAATAGAGGAAATTTTAACCCTGAAGAATTTATGTATATCTTGAATTTATTTCCTTGCTCGTTCAGGTCGTTGGAAATGAGATTTTGTTTTTTGCCTTGAAGGTATCTCAACAAAAAAAGAAAGGAAATATCAGAATATTCGGCAGTGTCTTGTATAAAAAGGTGAAGGTGTTAAAAAATAATGCATAGGTTTTGTATGGGATCTTATCTCCCGAATGCAGTACAGTCAAATGCGGTAAATTCCTAGGGATGAGTTATTTTGAATTCTTTTGAATTCACCTTCAGTTATTTTCGATTAAGATTCTATTTTCTCACTTCATATTCTTGTCATGAATTCGCCTCTAACTCTGTTCAATGAAATTTATCTCGAATTTTTTTAATGTCGATAAACAGAAATTACTTCGAAATAGCCAAATTGGTTAATATTCTTAATTTTGAAAATGTTGTCATTAGATTCAGAAAGACTTATTTCTATGGTTTTCACGAGACGTCTGAAGCCTAACTTCTATTCTTGCAATTAGTGAAATTTAAAAATATTTCATATTGCGAATGAGTTTTTTTTAAATATTGATTTGGGCCTAATCTTAATTTTTTTAAATTTGGACTTTCCAGGTTGCAGTTGGAAAATTATTTAAATGAATAGGTGGCGACTTAAAAGAAATGAAAATTTTTTTAAATGGGGTTTTTGAGAAAATTCTCTCTCAAGCAAGGGTAATCTAGATAAATTTTGTTTAGTCAAAACGCCAGGTGACCAATCAATAAGATTATTTTCAGGAATGTCGCAGACGTTGTCGGGCTTTTAAATAAATATTTGAAGAAATGATATGAATACAGAATAACTGCAAATGAGATGTGCCAGAAAAATAAAGAAAAGAAGCAAAAAATTGTGTAGTAGAAAGGATATCAAAAATACCTGATGGGGATATGTAGGTAAATTTTGTTTATTCGGCACGCCAGACGACCACAAGAGTTTGTGATTCCAATGCAAACAGTCGGACAATGTCCAGGGGGCAAAAGACCTTTGTCCCGATTCATTATTGCCGAGAGTGCATAGCCGTCAGTCATTTCGAGTAAATTGTTATTCGCTGCAGTTCGAACCTTCAATCACGCTGATTGACGTTGTACTTTATACATACATCGTCGCATCCCCGTTAAGCGGAGTACGTGCACGTGCCATGTCATGACCGTATGCGTTTATCATTTTCCGCGTATTTTGCCCTCTCGTTCGCCGCGGAATAGTCAAGCTTAATCAAAACTGGCAAACCACCCGTTTGAACTGATAATTACAGCACTGTATATCTTCAACCAAACGCAACAACTCTGACGATCTTGCTTGAAAAAGAATACAGAGAAGAAAATATTATTGACCAATTTCTCACAGAAAAGATATAATTCAAACAGAAAAATACTGAAAAAAGAAATCAACAAAACTGAAATAATTTTGAAACAAGTATTTTTTGTTTTGTAAACACTAACTGTATTCCCGATTGATGGATTTTCTGGCGGTTCACGACTCGTCCTCACACATGCTTCAAGACGAGATCGTACGCACGGCCTGTCCCTTGTAGACCCCCGTGGTGACAATTAACCCCCCACAGCCAGCGCATCGTTACCCTTATAGTATTTTGCTTACTCGTAAAAACCTATATGAATAAAAATAAAGCCTACATTGATTCGAAATTCTGGATAAAACCCTCTTAAGTAGCTTAAACTATCAATTTAGAAATGTCCGAATTTACTCTACTTGTCGAAAATGATCCCGTTTGACGGTAATAAGAATGTCAACATTCCCTTTCTCAATTCCGCCAGTTCAGTATGAATTACTCTTAAATACTTAAGGGTACCGCCGAAAGGGCCACTATAGCGGGACTCTAGTGTAAGACCAGAATCCAGAACCAGTTGAAGCCTTAACTGGTTCTTGATTCTAGTGAAAACCCCCTTAAGTAGCTTAAACTATCAATGTAGGTATGTGCGAATTTACCCCACATGTCGAAAATTATCCCGTTTGACGGTAATAAAAAGTATAACATTTCAATTCTCCATTCCGCCATTCCAGTATTAATTACTCCTAATTACTCTCGTACTGGAACAGGTATGTGGACGATACGTGGACTGGTCAAAAATCCATTTTGTTTCAATTAAGTAAGACCAGAATCTAGAACCAGTTAAAGCCTTAACTGGTTCTAGATTCTGGCTGAAACCCCTTAAGTAATTTAGACTTTCAATTTAGGAATATCCGAATGTACCCCACATGTCCAAAATTATCCCGTTTGATGGTAATAAAAATTTCGAACTTTCCCTTCTCCATTTCGCCAGTTCAGTATCAATTATTCCTAAATACTCTCGTCCTGAAACAGGTGTGTGGACGAGTCGTAGACTGTCCGAAAATTCATTTAGTTTGAATTATATAATATCAGAAGCTAGAACTTGTTGAAGCCTTAACTAGTTCTAGATTCTGGTTAAAACCCCTCAAGTAATTTGAACTATTAATTTAGGAGCTCTAGAATATACCCCACATGTCTAAGACTATTTCAATAAACGGTAACAAAAATGTCAACATTTTCCTTCTGAATGCCGCCAGTTCAGTAACAATTACTCTTGAATAATCTCTTCCTTCAACAGGTGTGAGGACGAGTCGTGGACTGGCCGAAAATCCATTTAGTTCAAATTAAATAAGACCAGAATCTAGCACAAGTTGAAGCCTTAACTGGTTCTCGATTCTGGTCCAAATGTCCAACATTAAACCGTTTGACGGTACCTTGAGAAACTATGAATATCTTGAGAACAATTTTCCTTTCACACTTCTCAGGATGTCGATTCCCCTGACAATTTAAATGTGCTGTTGTTTTCTATATCGAATAGACTTTTTCTAAAAGAGTTGCTGAATTTCCAATCCGATCGACATTCTTCTTCTTACAGTCTCAAGACTGAAACGTATTGTGGGCATATTTCAAAAATATGATATTTTGATAATAAACAGTACTTGATATCGAGTTGATTTAACACTTTATAGTGAATAAATTATTCTTTGATTGACTTTAAATAATATCCAAAGATGCACGTGTGCAAAAATATGGCGTTTCTCACACATTTAAATAGCTTCAAGCCGAAAATGTATACATTCAAATTAAATCTGGCGTCAACGTAATGATTGAGTCAACTTTAAATTTCTAATTTTATCACTCTTTAATGAAATTTAAAAGAAAAAATGATAGGCAAATCTATTTTTGAAGTGAACGTAAAAACCTCTCATTGTATACAACTTGGCCATTCTTTTGTGTTAATAATTGTGTAAATAGTGTAATTTCTTTCAAAAAAGTTACTGCTAATTCACGGAATAAATAACTTTATGGATTTATGGTTTTCCGAGGGGAACTGCCTGCCGTCACCTCAGGGGACCAAAAAGGTCAGACCGTGCGTACAATCTCGTCCTGAAGCAAGTGTGAGGACGAGTCGTGGATCGGCCGGATTTTCTTATCTTTGAATTAGGGGGGGGGGGGGGGGTAGACTTTCTCGAGACTGAAAAATCCTTCTTGCTTAAAAATTAATCTCCTTTTTCAAAAATTATTCTTTTATCTTTTGTTGAAAATTCCACTGTTTGATAGAAAATTATTTTGTTTTGATTGACGATTTAACCACTCTATTTCAAATTCGTTTTTTGTCTGTTCAAACATTAATTTTTTTAACTAGAAATTTTGATGTTTCATTTTTGGTTGAACATCGATCTTTTTGAATTGAAAATTCGTATTTTTCTGTAGAAAATTAATCTTCCCGGTTGGAACTTCATCCTTTTGGTTTTAAATTTATCAATTTTAGTTGGAGATTGATCATTTCATTCAAAAATATATCACTTTGGTTGAAAATATAACTATTTTGTTCAACATTATTTTTTTTTATTGGTTAAAAATTAATTTTTTAACTGCAAATTTAACTATTCCATTTATGGTTGACTATTTATATTTTTTAGTTGAAAACACAACTATTTGAATATAAATTGATCTCTTTTAGTTGAAAATTCTACTATTTCGTGGAAAATGTACCTTTTTGGTATAAAATTCAACTATTTGGTTGAAAATTACCTTTTTTTTTTTGTAAATTAGTATTTTCGGATCGGTATGAAAACTTACTCTTTGTTTGAAAATTAAATTATTTTATGGAAAAATACATTTTTTGTGTTAAAAATTCATGATTTTAGTTCAAAATTCATCAGTTTAGTTAAAAATTCATCTCCTTGGTGAATAATTTATCTTTTTCGTTCAGAATTATTTTTCTTTCTAGAACGTAACTTTTTTTGATCAAAATTTAATTGTTATATTATTGGTTAAAAATGCATCTTTTTGTTTGAAAAATCAACTACTGGGGCACAAGTTGACTCTGTTGTTGATATTTTGATACAAATTCATTTTTTGTTGAAGATAAATCATTTTAGTTGAAAATTTATAATTCGAGTTAAAAATTCATCTTTTTTGTTGGAAATTCAACAATTTGGTTGAAAATTCATATCTTTTGTTGAAAATGCAGTATTTTTACAGAAAATCTTAGGAATGTATAGCGTTTGTAATTCAATATAATATAGTACCTACATTTATTTTATTAAATAATGCATTCCCCTATTTCCTTGAAAAATCATCTTATAAATGATTTTTTTAGTTCAAGTGAGACTGTTACAATATATTTTACTGTTTCAATTAATGGAATTGCAAAAAGAATTGAATCATCAGTCGATATTTTTAGTATCGATTCCATAATTTTAATTCTTACTAATTTAGATTCAGAGAGTACTTTGGAATCGTTTTAAATATCTAGAAACTCTTTCAAATATTTTACAATCTCTTCAAATTCCTTCAAATTTTCGAATTCCCATTAAAATCCCCTGACATACTTCAAAAGTCATGGAGATACTATAGTATCTTTTAAAAATCTTGAAAATCCTTTGAAATTCCGTGACTTCTTTTGAAATATTTCGAGATATCTTAAAAAACCTAGAAGTTCCTTAAAATCCTTTTCAAACCGCAGAAATCGTTCTCAATTCCTTAAAATCCCTCAAAGCTCTCAAAGTCCTCAGAATTTTCTCTAATCCCTTGACAAAATTGTGATTCACATTGAAATCTTATGAGATGCTTCAAAAGCTTTGAAAATCCTTTGAAATCTCTTGAAATCTCTTGAAATCCTAGTGAATCACTAACAATTTTTTAAATAATTTTCAATCCCTTTAATTTTTTAAAAATATTGCTGACAGTGAAAGTACATGATATATTGTAAATATATTCAGTGCGAAATATCAAATTTCAAGTAATGAGGAAATTAATAAGAAATACAAATAAATTACATAAATTCGCAAACATGCTTTGGTCAAGTATAAAAATTTCAAAACAAGTTCTGCTACTAATTTCACTTGTTTTTACTATAATGAGACCTTTTTAATCTTCATGATTTTAAGGCGAGGTGTGAAATAAACTACGATTTTCAAACTTCTTTTGAGACAAAAAAAAATAACATAAAAAGTTTGGAGTTTTATTAAAATTTGTTGTTCTGTTATAAATTACAAAATGTGATTCATTAATAATATTAATCAAAATGAATTATGATACAAATTTCTTCTTTAAGAATTAGCCGATATCAAGGATAACTATTGTTGATTCAGCTTCAAATTTTCCGTGCATTTTAAATCAGGCCAGATTTACTTTTTCATTTTTTATAACCTGTCGAAGATTATCCTCAAATTCCAAAAAAATTACATTTTTTTTAAATGCAGTATTTGCCCAAAGAATGTAAGCATTCAGAATTCAATTTTTCCAATCGACGTGAGAATATTTGCTCCATCAATTAATTCCAAATCATTGTAACAAATAAAAAAAATTGTTCGTATGGTGAAATATGTATTCCTTTATTTTCACCATAAAATGGTATGTAGAAATACAAAATCATTCTATTCTGAATCAAATCGTTCAACCTTCGAGCCTTTTGCCCTTTGTTTTAACATTATTTTAGAGCCCAAAAAAATAAATCAAAATGCTAACGACTGGGCCTGCACCTACAAATAATATCTCTAGAATAAGTATCGTACATTACAGTATATTGCTCATACGGTGTTTTATATCATTTTTCATCGTTATTGCGGAATTTTATCTGCATACATAAATCACATAAGTTTTTTCGTTAAGCATTACTTTAGAAAATTTTATGTTTTAACAAATTCAGGATTTCAAAACAATAAACCTTCAAAATGAATAATTATATATTTTAAGGTTCAAACTGGAAGAGTATTCGATGAAAAAATTAAAAATTGAACAATTTCAACTTTAAATGATAACTAAAGGATTGAAAATTTCAAGTGTTTCAAAATGGAAATTTTTTAAATTTTTTTGGTTTCAAATTTTGTTACGTAAACGCTTGTAATATTCAAACTTGAAATCCCTAAAAACTAATCGTTATTTTTTTCAAATCTTTGAAATTCAGTACTTTGAAATTTATTTAATTCCGATATTTTTTTAGAGTTTGCAAGACTTTGTTTTTAAGACAAAATTGCAATATATGTATAAAATCGAATAATTTGAACTACAGCGTTGAGAATTGAAAGTTCAAGGTATTCATAATTCAAGAACTTCGAATTGAATGCTGTTTAAGATCCTAAAAACATTCAGATTTTTAGATGCTTTTAATTTGAAGCATTTAAAGTTCAAAAATGTTGACCTTAAAGTTAGTTAAACGGAGTTTAAAAAATCAAAGTGTCATCAATTAGGTTGTTCCACTTCATGTTGATAGCTTTAGAAATTTGAAATTTTTCTATATTAGCAATTGAAAAATCTTAATTTTTAATAGTTAAAAATGAATAAATTGCAATGCCTTTTTCAAAATAACTTCGATTATTACATTTTTAACGTTCTATAAAAAGAATATTAAGTACACAAATTAATAAACCAATTTCAAAAAAGATTATTTTTTTCAAAGATTTCAAAGATTGAAAATTTTGGAATTTTTGTATTTAGAGGATGCACTTACAAGTGTAATTTTCTGGAATGAATTTTTGGAATAGCTCTTCTCCTAGTTTAATTTTTTCAGGCTGTGGCTAGAAATACCGAAATTTTGGTACGAATTGCCAGATTTTTTTGGAATGGATCGCCGGAACTGAGAGAGATTTGAATATCATTTTTTTTAATATAGGCATACGAAGAATGACCAAACAGAACTTTTTTCTCCTCAATTTTTTTGTTTCTGATGAATATTTTTAATCATAAAATTTAAAAAATTAGAAAAATATTCCCCAAATTAAATTCTTTTTTTATAACATAAATTGTCATAACTCACCCAAATGCTACTGAAACTGTTTTAAATTTTGTTACACATACGCAGTATACCCTAGTGATGCCTAAGTAATCAGGAAGCAATTTTTAACTGACAATTGTTCAATCATAATTATTAACCATTTGAGACCGGTTCGCCATCATATGTTTTAGTTTCGTCAACAAAAAGTATCGAGGGAATTTCAAAACTAAGAAAAAACTTCCAGCGAGACGTTTGTTCCTCGCTATTCAATGAAGATTTTTAGAAAATTTCTGATCGATTTATCAAAAATTGATGGAATTGCGTATTTTAGAAGAAATCATTAAATGCCGCCAACGACGAATACGCTGCCTGATAATGCTCAATGCTCACGGAAGTATCGTTGGCGGCCAGAATGCTTTCTTATAAATTACCTAATTTCGTCAATTTTTCATGAATTAATATAAAAATTCCCAAAAATCTTCCTTGAAAAGTAAGGAACTTTTTTTAACTTCAAACTTTCATCGATACTTTTTGACCGTAAAGCTGAAAAAATGTGGTTCCAGACTGGTCTCAATTTGCAATTAATTATTATTAAACAATAAGCAGCTTAAATTTTTTTCTTGATTTTTTATACATCACTGGAGTATACTACGTGTGTGTATCAAATTTAAAACGGTTTCAATATTAATTGGCTGAGTTATGACGATTTATGTTTTTAAAAATAATTGAAGTTTGGGAAAAGTTTACTTCACTTTTTAAATTTTATTACTAATAATGTTAATTGGAAAAAAAACTTTAGATGAAAGGAAGTTACCATTTTACTCTAAAAAACTATTTTTAAAACTTTAAATTTTTGAACTTCAAAATTTGGATATCATGATGCGCTTTGACAATAGTTTTTGGCGTTTCCAACCGCTCGTCCCATTATTCCAAACAGACCCTCAATTGATGAATATTGAGTTCGAAAACACTGAAAAGTTTTGTCTAAGCGTCTCGTGAAATCCAAATTTTTTAAGTCAAAAATTGAAATTTTTAAAAATACGTTCTTCTGGGGTAGGATAAGACGGAACTTTTTTTCCAACGTATTTTTCCTTATAAACATTTTTAATAATAAAATTAAGAAAGTGAAATCAATTTGTCTCAAAATTCAATTATTTTAAAAAATATAAATCGTCATAACTCAGACAGATGTTATTGAAAATATTAAAAATTCGGTACATACGCAGCTTATTCTAACAATGCCTACAAAATAAAGAAATTAAAGCTGTTGATTGTTTAACAATAAAGAATTGCAAATTGAGGCCAATCGGTAAGCACGTTTTTTTAGTTTCACCGACAAAAAGTATCGAGGGAAGTTTAGGGTTAAGAAAACTATCTGCAAGGAATTTGTTTCTCCTGATCTAAGAAGGATTTCTAGAAATTTTCAGAACGATTCATTGAAAATTGGCGGAATGAGGCATTTTATATTATAACATTCTATATCGCCTACAGGATTGAGCTCTATCAGGCAGCTTACTCGACGCTGGCGGCATGCTTTCTTACAATTTGCGATAAATTATTATTAAACTATTGGCAGCGTTGATTTTTTTCTTCATTTTCTAGGCATCACTAAAATACGCAATACGCGCATGGCCAACTTCCGACAGTTTATATAATATTTCTCTGAGTTATGACGATTCACGTTTTAAAAAACAATTGAATTTCGGGAAAAGTTTACTTCACTTTTTTAATTTTATTACTAATAATGTTAACCGGAAAAAGCTTTGAATAGAAAGAAGTTCCTTCCTGTCGTTATCTAAAAAACTATTTATTTTATATTAAAGTTTTTGAACTTTAAAATTTGAATATCACGAGACGGAGATTACTTTTTAGCGCTTGCCCTTATTCCATCCGGATCCTTAATTGATGAATTGCTCTTCGAGTTACATTAGCAACTAGAAGAATCCTAAACTCTGCTAATACTGCTAACAACCCTTCCAAATTTTTTTCGGAAAATTCTTTACAAAAAGGTAAACTCGCCCAAAACGTACCTTGTATCACCGCAAGAAGTGCGAGCATGCACAGCAGAACTGAACTCCCGCTCATTTTCGAAGTTCCTCACTTTCCTCCGTGCTCGACCTTTACGGAAAAAAAACACTTCAACTAGTCGACGATAACACTGCGTTCATCCTTCAGAACTTTTTCACTCACAAAGTGTCAAATTAGTGAACGGGGACACTCAACACGAAAAACGAATCTCAGAGAGAAATTCCCGGATTAATACTTCCCCTTTTGATTGACTCAATATTGAATCCCAGCCTCCAAGTGTGAGAAGTAGGCTTTTTAGTTGTCAAGCTGAAAAGTCGCTTCTCGATAGCCTAATTATTTTCTAAGCTTAATTATCATGTTAGCAAAATGAGATCGCAACTACCCTCATTCTTAAATCCTCGAGATCCCAACGCCGGCGATGCTTGGAGAGATTTATTCAGATTTTAGGGCAACTCGCCAGAAAGGTGATTATTGCTTTCTGGATCAGAAAGGATCAATCTGGTTCTTGGGCCTCTTATGTGCTTTTTTCCATCCGATCAATCACTCTCAGGGTCATCAGAAAACCTCTCATGATACTCTTCCTGAAAAATAAAAGCTTCCCTAAAATTTTTCCCTCCCTCAAGAAAGCCTCGCGACTTATTCCCCACTCAGTCGTTCTCCTTTGAATCACTTTGCGCATTTCCTTTTATCCTTTTACCTGAAATCTTGTTTTTATTTAATTTACAACATGTACAGGATCAAGTTCAATTGATCAGTTTTTTTGAGCTGTGGAGCATTGGTTTCAGTGAATTGTATCAAACTCAAGAAGACCACACATTTGTTTTGTTATTAAACACGAAGCCGAAACTTTGTTCAGGACACGCTCACGCCACGCTAGCACACAACCGGCTGGAACAATTCGCATCCGGCGAGCTTGTGGCGCTTACTGAGTTTGAGAAAGAGCGGGAGACGGGAGTCAAGCACGTTTTCGGCTCCCTACTCCAGCCGGCGCGTGGCCACGGGCTGCGCAAGCTCAGGATTTGGTTGGCCGCGCATTATTTTTTCGAGGATCTTGAAGGGCGGGGATAAGGAGGATGGAATGGGAAAAGGCACATCGGCACTCGGACGGGGCTTGCGGCGGCTACTCTACAGACCGCGGCCGCAACGGCTAAACTTACGACCTCAAAGGGCTCGTTAGCGAGCTCTCTCCAAATTAGTACAACGGAAGCAGGCGCCATAAGTCGCGTTTCTACAGGCCAACGACCAACCTTCTGGTTCAGCTCCAGACGCTACATCCGCAAATCTCTGATTCAGGATTCAGCAAAGACGGTTATAAATATGTTTTGTAACTGTTCAACAACAGAATGTTATATCCGAGTTCAGAGCCGTAATTAAGTAGTGTAGCCATCTACAGTACAGTATTTTACTCAAAAAATACAATCCGCTAAATGTTAGTACCTAAATACCACAATTACAATTCCAGTACAATTTGCTTTATACTTTGTTCTTTTTTTTTATTTGAGGACAGTTGCACGATCTGTCATGTTCTTGTACATTTGCCGGTTATATTCGTGTGTTTTTAATTTTCTTGCCGAATTCTTTGTACTTTTTTTAACAATACAAAATAATGAGGGAGACATTTTAAATTAGCAAAATATATCCAATTTAGTTTTGAAAAGCTGTTAGCATTATTTTAACATTTGGAAATGAACAAATTTGAATTTGCGCCAAAATTTTGTAACATTGTGGGGCCACCGTAGCGATATCGTCGAAAGTTTAATTTCTACATTTTGAGTAAAGTTTGTTGGTGCAAATCCAATTTTGATTATGGCAACGTTGTAGCTAGGGTTGTGCCTTTGGTGCATGTCACCCCCAAATTTGTTCAGATTGAAAAAAATAAATAAATAGTCTTTATAAAATTATATTTAGAGGTTCCGCAAGCTTCGAGGAGTATAACACGTATTTCCTATAAAAATAAGACGTATTTGTCAATTTCATTCAGAATCGTCAATATTAGGTGAATTGAGTTAAAATTTGAAAAATTGGCTTTTGCGAGTTTTTGGTGCTAATTATAACTTTTTTTTGGTTTCCCTAATACGAATGATTTTCTCTTGGAATACAATTAAAAAGTCGCGATTTTCTCAGGACTTATCAACTTGGTTTCAACTGGCTTTCAGTAATAATTTTTTAAACCATTCATTTTTTTTTTTTATTGTTAATAATATTCTCTGAGAATAATGCTAGAAAGTTGCCTTTTTTGTTAAATTTCCCACTTTTTGTCCACTTATAAATTAGAATAATGTAATAATGAATTCAAGATAACAAAGAAAATTGTCTAAACAAATTATTAGTGTTTATAACTATCTACTTCTACAGTAATGCTACATAGTTCCGGTTTTTTTTCTGAAATTTTTAACTCTTCGTCCCCTTTTCACTTAGTGGAATAATAATGATTACAAGATAGCAAGTATAATTATTCAAACAATTCATTATATTGTTGATACTTATCTTCTCTTAGAGATATGCTGGAAACTTGCCGATTATTTTGAATTTTTAATCTTTTCTTTAACTTTTGAGAAAGGACAAAATAATTAATATTAATAACCAAAAAATCGAAACTAAGTAAAAAAATCACACGAAAACGCAACTTTCTAGTAATTATCTACGAGAAGATAGTTAAAAATTATAATAAATTGTTCGAACAATTATATTTGTTAACATGCATTAATTATTACCATACTAAGAGAAAAGTGGACAAGAAGTAGAAAATTCCAGAAAAAACCGCAACTATGTATCTAGCAGTTCTATAGACGGAGATAGTTGTAAACAATAATAATTTCTTCAAATAATAAGGAAATATCACCTCGGTATAATTGATACAGTTAGCGAATTAAAAAAATATATATTGTCTGAGATATTTGGTAATTATTTAAACGATTTTTCCTCTCTAAATCGTTAAAAGGTATTATTTCCTGAAATTAATGACACAATAAACGAAAGTTGATGGTGATGTATTTTTCAACGATATTTGACCATCATTCAAACAATTTTTTTTTTTTTTTTTTATCTTTCCCCTGTATATTTTGAAAAGTTACTACTTTCCGGAATCAATAACGCAGGTAATGAATAGCAAGAGTAATATTTTGTGTGAAATACAGTTCACAATTATTTAAATCATCTGTATTTGTTTAAACAATTTTTCCTCTTGTAAATCTCAAAACATTACTATTTTATGGAATTAATAATGATGTTTATGAATATTAAGAGTGATTTTATCGTCGGAAACAGTTTTTCAATTATTTAAACAATTAATCGTTCACTTGCGCTTTTTCATAGAGAGGATGAAGAAAATTCTTTTTATTATTTTGTAATTTTTTTTACAATTGATTTTAATTATTTAAATAATTGCAAACTACGTTTAACAAAAAAATCAATTCTAACATTCAATACCTGCTACATGAATTTCAGAAAAAATTAACTTATCACGCATTATGAAAAATTATTTAAGTAACTGTTAAATATTCTAAGAACATATTCTGAACATTCGGTTATCGTCTCATTGACACAAAAAAAACAAACAAAAATCCGTCAAATAATAACCAAATATGTTGAGCAAGAAATATTATCCTCAAAATTCATCAACTCTATCATTTATCCCAAAAAATAATAACTTTTTACGATTTATTGTGAAAAAATCGTTTTAACCAATAATAATTCTTTAAATAATAAAGAATTAGTTTAAAAATACTTGTAAACTTATAAATTTTCGAATATGAATAATTAAATCAGAAAAATTCAAAAAATATCGTCTTTAGCATGTGTTTTACATGAAACTGATATTTTCCATTTGTTGGGGCATTTTCCGGTTACAATACAAGGGGTTTGGGGTAGGGGTCAGAATTAAATTTGATCAAGTGGAGACTATTTCTTGAACATTCCTTAAGAGTTGACCAAACTTCAATTTACAAAAAGATAATAACAAGTACTTCTTTTTTCCATTTTTTCAAAACCTGAGTATTTTCCAATTAAAACCCTATGTAATTTGAAGAGCATGGATTGGGGGGATCGATCACCCAAAAATTAAAAGTCGAATTTTTTGACCAACCTAATCTTCAGTGACTTTAAGGATTTATAACATTTAAATAGGTTTTAAGAGATTTAACAGATTTGAGGATATTTTACAGAATCCGAGAAATTTCAAAATTGTAGGGGATTCTAAATGGTTATTAGAAATATCAAAAGATTTCAGAGACCTCAAGTCTGCAATGGAATGAAATGAAATGAAATGGAATAAAATGGAATGATATTCTAAGGGGCTTAAAAAAATTTCTATGCGTTTATGGGTTTTTAAGGGGTCTCAGAGAATTTCAGAAATTTTAACATTTTCAACAGAATTTCAAAGATATCAACCATTTCAAAATGGTGTACAGGATTTCGCAAAATTTAAGGGATTTCAAAAGCTTAAAAGGATTTTAAACCATACACTGTATTCAAAAAAATAGCGAGGAATTTACCGAGATTTCAAATAAATTTTTAGAATCATCAAGGTGGCCGCAGGACCGAGGAATGACAGTAAATTTATTCATTGACTTGGACTTTTTACAAAATTTCAGAAGAAGAATATATCCAATCCCTTGAAATATCGAACAATTTATACCAAATTATGTAATCAGTTAAAGCAGTTTTCTCAAAATCAAATAACCTTTTTTCTGAGCGTTTTTATGTTTTGAGAGCATCTCACGATATGGAATCCTAAATTAAATTATTAAATTATTTCTTTGTTTTTAGTTCCTGCTAGGATGAAAGCTTATATATAAACCTGGTCCCCTACCCTCAACCTTCATGACACATTCACTACCCCTGGGTTGTGTACAACTCAGTGTCCTGAAAATGGCGTTGCCGTTCAAAAAACCTCCATTTCGGGCTTGAAATGAATGGTCACTCAACCACGGATATCTCAAAACAGTCAAGATCTCAATTTATGGTCAAGAATCACGCTACAAAATTCTAACGCTACTTTAATCTTCATATGCCTTTTTTGTGCCCTCCAAAAATACCTTTTTGCAAATATAGCAGTTTCTATAGCTTTTTTCTTCTTCGAGGGGCAGAAAGCGCACCGACGTTTTGAGGATGACTGGCTGGTAGGGTAATTGGCGCTTTCCCCACTGCAAGCGCAGAATTCTACGCTCTGGGTTGTCCACAACCCTGTGAGTAGGGGACCAGGGTTAAATAAAATCAATCATATCACAGGTTACTAAAAACAGTCTTAAATTAAAATTAAAATCGTATGAAGTCCCACGTAGCCATTCTAATATCTACTTTAATTTAAGATTGTTGATTACATTTTATAGTATTTGAAGATCGATTGTGATCAGAGTGAACACTAAATAAAATGTAAGAAACCGAGATTATACAATTTTCTGAAATTTTCCATCAAATCACTTAACTGTAAATTTTTAATGACAATTTAGTATTTTGTAATTTTTTACTACAGGTTTTCTATGAATATTTTTCTACAGAATTATAGGAAAAAATAAGTGTACTAATTTTATTATACCAAAATTCAAGTGTTTATAACGTTATCACAAAAATGATTATAATTACTAACGTCGAGGCCTCCATTCGATACCACTCCACGTCGTGTTTAGGCGGTGTACCGCGCCACTTCGCGACTGGACGGTGTACGGCTCTCAATCGCGATTGGTACCAAACGCGATGTGACGCGGGACACCGCCCAAACGCGAAGTGATGCTGGACACCACCCAAACGTCACGTGGAGCGTTATGGAATTGAGGTATTGACCAACAAGAACAGCTGTTACGTAATTTATGGATGGTCCCAACACAGAAAAAACTTAGGGTAAATAGTGTTGCAGGTAATTTCGTATTTTTACCTGTTCGTATTGGTAAAACACAAATATTACCCTCGATGGGTGGAAACGGTCTTTTGTTCTCATTAAAGTTGTCACCACCGTCTTAAAAATTGAAAAGCCACTAGCTTTGAATCGCTGAAGTGAAGTTAGCTGGTGGTTGGTGTAACAGGCAAATCGGATAAGTGCGGCTTCATAAAGGCTGTTTTGCCGAATCGTTAGAACTGTCAAAAGTTCAATATGACATTTACAAGGCCTTCAAGGTAAACATTGAGAATTACTCCCGAACGTAGGTAAACGCAGAATAATACCCTAGATGTGCGGGTAAAGTTTACCCACATGGGGTAATTTTTGTTGCAGGTAATCTTTACCCCGCATTCCGGGTAAAGTTTACACTTAGTTTTTTCTGTGAAAGCTTCAGTTCAGTTTTTAATGTATAGGATTTATTCATAGAAAAACTTTTGATTTGGTTTGAAAGCAATTAGGGTTCTGCAGAAAAAACTAAGACGCAAAAAGTACCCCTTGAAACTTTGTGATCACCTCTATAACGAGCAAGACGTATGTATAGGTTTTGCTTTGATCGTCAATCGGAGCGCTTCCTGTTTCATTTTGATTCGATTTTATTTTACCCGCATTCCGCTCCCTGATACTTTCACATGACTCTCCTTCTCCGAACTCGATTTTCTGCTCCGTTGAAGGAAAATTAAAAAAAATAGAAAAGCGAGTTGATTGTGAAAGGAGAGCTTCGAAGTACGGATGTACTCATCAGTACCTGTGTATCCATAATTCACATTTAGTAGAACATTAGTGCGCTACGCGCGCACTAATTACCCTTTCTTTGCAGAAAAACCCTAAGTCCATTTTCCAGGAAAGTGACAGGACATCATACATTTCTTTCGGATTTTACAGAAAATCTTATATGATTTTGGAACATTGTATATGATTTACAGAAGTTCCCGAATGACACCATTATTTTTTTTATTTTAATACAGTTGCTTAAAGTGAGCAGATTAGTGTTCTCATTCACAAAATGTGACTCATCACGTAAGCCATAATTTGACACCGTACTCTTAATACTTTTTCAATATTACAAAAAAAAATTTAAGAATACATTTCCATAGTCTTTTCGTATGAATTGATCCGCCGGATGCAATAACCATCCAGAACTTCGAAAACTCGTAAAGGTATTTGTCCGAACGTCTCAAAGAAAGACAATTATCAAAGTCAAAAAATCAATTTTTTGAAAACGCTGAATTCTAGATAATAAGGAAGTAAAATTTTTTCCTTCAAGAATTTTGTTTGCCAAACGTTCATTTTCAATAATAAAAACGAAATATTGAAAAAAAGTTTCTCCCTGATTTAATTGGGTTTTAAAACTTAAATAGTTCTAATTCGACCAAATATTATTGAACTGAGTTGATATTTGTATGAGGTATTCAAAATACTCTAGCAATGCCTAGAAAACTATCAAAAAGTTAACAATGGCTTATTGTTTAATAATATTTAATTGTAAAATGAGGTAAATCGCTAATTGTGTTTTCTTCGTTTCGCCGGTGAAAATTATCTAGGTAACTTCGAATTTCAAACAACTTCCAGTGAGTGATTTGTTCAGCAATGTTAAATGAAGTTCTTTGAAAAATTTTATGTCGAATCGTTGAAAATTTACTGAGATATTCAGATTTGAAAAAAGTACTCGACGACTGTCCACGCTGTTAGCTAATGCGTCGCGAGGACTGCTCTGTCAGGCAGCGTTCTCGAAATTCAGTCTTGGTCCATATCATCTCACATACGGCAAGTCACACCTGCTGCATGTCACACCTGCAGCATGTCACAACTGAGACACGTCTCATATGCGGTATGTCAAAACTGCGGTATCTCTACCTAGCAGCTTCTCTCCCGCGCGGCATTTCTCACAGTGAAATTGACATTTTTGCGGCATCTCTCGCCAGTGGCAAGTCTCCCAGAGGCATCTATCTCCTCCAACATTTTTTTCAAGTCCAAATAAAAATAGCAGAACTGCGGCAAATCTCCCAGCACATATTGTCTTCCCGGCGGCATCTCTCACATGGAAAAAATTTGCAAGTCCACACAAAATGGTTCTTGGGGGAGAGATGCTGCTGGGGAGACTTGCCGCAGTTTTGCCATTTCAGAACTACTTAGAAAATATTCTTTGGGAGTAGTATAGCTACGACAGTTCTGCGGCACCACTACGTAGTTCCAGCTGCCAGCGACCGATGGCGCCACTGGTCAGTTACCGACAGTCGGTAACTCGCGCAGACTCTTGATTCAATCACTAAGCATGGTCCCTGCTTTACCGACCGAACCCACAAGCAACTTTTATGTAGGTGGCGCGGACAGTTCGATGGCAGGATTCTGTTCCAAGCTAAAAGTCGGTAAAACAATGACCGGTAATTTACCGATAAACGGGAATCGTTCCGTGTTAATATGTCACTAGTCGATAAGTTGTTACCGGCAACGTTTTTAAACATACAGTCGATAAATGTGATATCAGTTTTACCGCGAGAGTGCGACACCGAAGTTCAGATACATGCCGCGGCGTCTCGTCGTGTCAACTTTACAGCAAGTGTGTGACGCCGAAGTTCAGGTACATGCCACGGCGCGTCGTGGTGGGATTCCCCACGCTCCCTATCCCAGTAGGGCATGGTGGGGACATGTCTTTTGAAAAGCCCATAACCAGAGGCGCGCATTTCAGTTTTCATTTCCGTGATCAATTAAAAGTGTCTCAAGAAGAAGAAGAAAAAAAATAAAGTGGCAATGGTTCTTAGTGGAAAAAAAGTAAGTTGTAATTCGTGTAGTGAAAAGTGTTCTTCGTGCAGTGTAAAGTGTTGCTCTGTGCTAATGGGTTGATTTTATTCTATGTTCTTAGGTGCCCAAGAAGTCTGAAGAGTCCGGAGAGACTGGCGGGGTGTCTTCTGAATCTAGCATGCCACAAATTCATGTGGCAATCCTGCTACCAAGAAACTTTGATATAAAAGAGAAGCCCTTGGAGGTAACAAATTTAAAACTCATTTTTCTTTTCGAATTGAAATTTGTCTCTCATTTCTTTTCACTGAGAGTAGTGATCCTAACTCTGGCATGTAGACGTATTGCGCTTAGGCTTGGGCGCTTAAGAGAAACACAATGTGACAGCTCGTTAGCATGGCAATACGCCGCACCATGCTCCTCTTACGCATAGCTAGCGCAAGCTTGGAACCTCTACATGCGAAAGTTGGGGTCACTTTTCGATAGAATATTACACATTTTTATTTGTTTTCTTAACAGGTGTCAGTGGTTGTGCGTTACGACCACAGGTCATCCCCATCAACGTCACTTGAATCACAAACACCTCAACCCTCATCATCATCATCATCGAGGAATAAAAGAAAGGCTTGTGGACCACACGCTTCCGCAAGGTCATCGTCGTCTTCATCGTCATCATCGTCGTCTTCGACATCATCATCAGGGAAAGAATCGCCTGCTCGTACACTACCGAAAGCAACACCGCAGCTATCATCGCTACCACTACCATCATCAATACAATTACCAGCAGATCCATACCCCATTGCAGGCCATAAACGTCCTTCATCACCACTCCCCTCCCTTTCAGTTCATGCGAAGCGACATGCAAAACCATCGGAATCCTCCCTGCCGCCACCAACTCCGTTAGCTATATCCTCACAGCAATCGATGTTACGTGCAGACTTAAGATTGTCCGACGTAAGTAGTGATGATGATCATCCATCATCATCTTCCGCGAACATAAACAAAGCAGGCGCGACTCGATGTACTCAATTCACTGAAGCTCTGCCTCTAGCCACTACTTTCACGCAAAAAAACACAACCTGTGAAACTGGATAAAGTTTACAATGAGAAATCTTCAAACAAAGGTGCGTCAAAAAATAAGAAAATGTAATTTTAAACACTTAGAGTCTTTTTTTTTCTTAAAAATAATTTTTTTAAATTTATCTTATAATTTTTTAAAACTTTAGCAGAAAGCTATGTTGCTGAAATTGTAGATGGATAGATAACATGTGAAATACATACTACGGAAAGCATGTAGTTTTCAAAAGATGTTTCTAAATAAAAGAGAAAGAAAACAAATGAAACTTTCTTCTATCATTCTATGTTAGCTTCTACTTGATTAGCATAAAGGAATACGATGCGGCAAATTAGAACTATGACAATAGTTTGTCATAGTGTTACTCTTAAGCTAATATTGCGCAAGTCTAGTAGATCAAGGCGCCAACAGTAGGTACACATACCGACGAAGCGTGATGACAGAAGAATGATACAACTTTTGATTTCATGAATGTACACAGAAGCATGTTGGGTTGCATATACTCAGGCGATATAATGATGAATCAAATTAAAATACGTTTATAAAACAGAGTTTAAATTCAAAAGAAGAAAAAATACTATAATTTGAATTTAGAATAAGCAGCATTATGATTTCATTTGAAATTCAATTAACTAGATATACTGTAAAACAGTTTTATGTCGATAAAGTTGCATTTAACCGTTTCTAATGGGAAACGACCTCGTTTCTCATTAGAAACAGTCAAGAATTACGTATGTGTGTTTTGACTGTTTGCATGCTAAATTCCATACACGTAGGTGATTTACTAATGAAAAACATTTGAAAAAATGACTAAAAAAAAGAGAATTGAAATTTTTTACAAACACATATGATCGTTATCTATTTAGTTACAATTCAATCAGTGACAATCTGCTGATAATATTCAATTTATATATCTTTATTTTTCTCACTGCCTTTAGTTCTAGGAGTGAAGTGTAGTCCAACTGCATCATCATCATCTTCTGATAGACTGTTTTTAAAAGCAGGAGAAAATGATATACATGGGTGCTGCTGCAAATTAGCACATCAGAATGATCCTCGTTTTGAACTAAAAGCAATTGATCTTCCTTTACCTCAATTTGAGATCAAGAAGCGAACAATAAAACAGATTTTACAGGTAAGAGTTTGCTAAATTATAATTTCTTTTTTTTTCTTTTAAAACATAACTGAATGCATACTTTTCCTAACTCTGTCATTTTTATATAGATTCCAGCGGACACAGCATACACAGCATCAACATCGTCACATTCATCAATATTAACATCCTCACCTAAGCTGTCAACTTCTAGAAAAGAAATTTATAAAAAAGAAGAGGAATTAAATAATCTTAAATGATTCAAGCGTTGATATTTAAAACTGTACTGTAAGGTTCAAAAATAAAAATTTTTGAATACAAGAATTTTTTGAATATGATCTTAGTCTAATCTGAAATAAATAAGCAATTTTCTTTCATGAAAAATGTGAATATTTATTCACAATTTTTTTTTTTACAATGTGTCATTGATATACAAAATTGTGTCTACTGCACATATTCAAATTCAAAATTATTATATTGTCCGCCAAGGTAGATGAAAAAGAGTTTATTCGTTTTGGCTGCATCTTCCAGGTTTTCAAACGTCTTCTCACATTGTGCATCTTCAAATACTTTCATAATTCTGGCAGGTAAGAAAACGGAAAACTGGTTTTCTAATTCAGCGATAATTCTGGTGCCATATTTAGTTCGAACTTTTCGAACTCTTGCCACAACATTCTTTTTATTCAGGGTAAGGTCAGACAACGATTTGGTAGGCATAATCTCAACCATTCGGCCAACTGAATTCAAAGCTTTGAGATCCATCTTCCCCAAAGGCATCTCGATTTTTCTTTTCGCAAGATCTCAAACATTCACTTCACTGCAATTTGTTCAATGGAACCACACTGTAATCTTTCACTGCTTTAATAGTCCTCTATCCCCACTTCTCAGACATAACCCCACTCATTGGACATGCGCACAAATGTTCTAGAAGCTTCGAAAAAATCAGACTGTCGAGCTATAGTAGTGGCATTCAATACAGGTAATGTTCGTGAAATTTAATTTTTAATAACATTATTATTGACTCAGTGGTACCATCTATTAATGATATTAAATGTAATAGCTAGAAATTTGAAACATTTTGATTTAGCTTAACTAATGCTTAACTTGTGGATAGGTTTAAAAGTAATGAACACTTTCAATACCTTTAATTTTTTTTTATTCAAGAAAAAGACCGAACCTACTTTTATAAAGTAAAATCTTAAACTAATTTAACAAGGTAAAATCTTAGCCTAATTCGTTGAAAGAAACATTCTTAAAACATGAATTCGCACTTATTATAAAAGTCTTTAAGCTTTGTATTTTTCAAACAACAATCTGTAGTATCAACACTTTTAGTCACATCATCAGCGTCATCGTTGTCAGCACTGCTTCCAGCATAGATACTGATGGTTGGCTGATCCTGAGGAGTCAAGAACCAGGTCTTGAGCGACAGGACATTTCGGACAGCGCAGTTGTGATTCCAGAACTGGGTATGATGATTACACGTGATGGAAACTGCATTGTGTAATTTCTTTAGCGAAGGACAGCCCAAATCCTCCAAATTGCGTACATGCAATCCAAACTCGTCAAACCATTTCTTCTTTTCAAGTCCTTTGACGTAAATAGCACAAGCACCAAGTAGTATATCTTGAAGTATAGGTCTCACCTCCTCGTAGGGTATGTCACCAGAAGTCCACCCGATACCGTGATAATTGCGAGACAGCCACAAATTTTCACTCTTGTATCGAGCAGGCAGAGAGTTCCAATAGCAGGGAGGCTCAAAGAGGTAGACCAGAGGTTGAGCTTCTTCCTGGAGGGTAACTATAGCCAATTCCTTGAAGACGAACTGGTTGTTGGGCTTCTTGAAGCCTTGCACGTCTACAAGGAACTCCATTTCGATGAAAACTGAATTATCTTACTAAAATCATCTACTTTATACCTTTTCTCCCCACCACTATCATCTTAAATCAACTTCTTTACACTACCACTCAATGGTTGGTACTGAATCATACGGTCATGTATAATTAGACAGTAGGCTGCAGTTTCAGCGGGAAAATTGTCTGCAGATTCAAATTCCAAACGAACGTCCACTGAGGTCTGTTTGAGAAACTCATTTTGTTTTGAGCAATCAATGACACAGAGAGGAGCGTATTCTTTAAAATCACTTTTCTTCAACATTGGTTCAGGCTCTTTACCATAGTAGGCTGTCTGAAAGTTTGCATACATCTCATACAGAAGTGCAAATTGATTATGGTCAAACTCCAGATTTAAATTACCATACGGATAGTACTGTGAATTGAGGAATAACTTGACATTGGTTATATTGCAGTGATCGAAGCGATTAGCATATCTGGCTAGCCTATCCTTTCTACCTGTCTGGAAACCCAGTATAACGTAACGTGGTTTTTCCAACTGAGTTGATGTTTTCACAGTCCATATATGTCTTGAGGTGGTGGGAATCAGGGGGTACTCATACAATTCCCATGAGCGAAAACTCATAGTTGTGAGAAAATCTTTTCCAATGATGTTCAGCAAATTTATTTTTTGCTCATCCGAAGCCATTACATATGGTATCATCCATTCCACTTTATGAATTGAGATCTTATATTGCTCTTCGTTTCCTGGCGCTTGTCGTGCTTGAACAATGGCATTCAAGTCACTGCGTGATCTTGTCAGGATGAGTTCATGCTTTGCGTTTACAACGATCTTCCGATAGTCTTCAGCAAATCCCAGGATCATACTGAGTGGTATAGTGACATCAAAGTATCCCGCATTATCGGTCAGACGTTTCGTTCCTTCCGGGATGTCTAGTCATCCTGCATTCTCCATTAAATAAATTTGCCCGGGGGTAAATGAGACGTAGCTTTTTATGGTGCTAGTGAGACCGACATTTTTGCAACGATCAATCTCAATACCATTGAGTTCATAGCGAACTTCATCAAACAGATAGCAGATGGCATTGCTCACTAGTGCTGTACCAGTAACAGCTGTTACTCCATCAGACCTTGTCAGTCTTCCATACACATGCAGTAAACTCTTTCTGGGTAGTATACACAAATCTTGATGTTGGACAGCAATTCGAATTTCATCACTGTTGTTGAATGACGATGAAGCATAAGGCTGATGTGAGTGAATCTCATAGTGAGCTACGGACTCATCAAATCTCACTGGTGCTTGAATGTTTAGTATTTCTTCCATTTTTATTACAACAGAAGGAGATGATCAATATCTTTAATGGTCGCTTCAGTTTCTTTTTCCACGAGGTTTGATCTTCAGACCAAGCTGTGTCAGAAAGAGCACGTTCTGAGGTGTTAGCGCCTTGCGTGCTGCTTGAGAACTGGCTAGTGTTTCGCATGTTGACGCTGTTATATAAACACCTTTGCGATTGTACACTATACCCATTATGACGACTTGACGTGCAGTCGTATTGTTATCACCTCTCCTCGGAAATTCACCAAGTCTCCGTCTTGATCAACTATACGGAGCTGAATTTGATGTATTGTCTTCACAGCGATTGGAAGGTAAATGACGTGTGACGGCACTTCAACGATCTTATATCCTGGTGGTACAACAGGAAAGAATTCATGAAGCGTGTGCACTTTGCGATTATTTATGTAAGCTCCAGTAGTGATATTACACTCAACTCGCAGAGCATTCACTTTGAGAATAGCCACAGGTAGATCCGAAGTATGAGTCTTATTGGCTTCGAGAACACGTGGAGCGAATCCCAACAATCGTGCAATAGAATCGTGAGGTTGAAAGTTCACTTTGCGATCACACTTTATCTCGCTGCGCAATGTGTTATTATTTGGCTTGATGTTTATTGTAATTCCATCAATTGCTAGAGCTTTCTGGACATAACTCTCAATGTCTTCAATCTCATAGCTGCCAGTAGGTATGGTCACAACTCGATCACCAACATAGATTTTATTCTTTCCAGTGTCAACGTTAGGAATCGCATTAAATGTAAGCATTTCAACGAGTCCAAGTACATAGTTCTTATGAGGAGAGAGTTCTATTGGTGGAAAATACTCTGAGTCTAGCACAGAAGAGTTTCCTATTATCGTGAGAGTAAATGATTCTTCCATGATCGTGTTTTTCTCTGTACTGACTCTAGTCCGTTTATTACATGTTCTTATATAGACAGTATATTTGTCTTTTATATTTAGTTGTCCAGCTAGAAATTTTAAGCAAAAGTGACCACATTCAACACTGTCATAATCCTGCTATCTGTCATGATTGTATTTTATCACGCTACCAACACCTAGGTAATCTACGAGATCCAAAGGTGGACGAAGATTACCGAAACTGTCAAAGTATAGGACATTATCACCGATCTTTCTATAACTTACCCAGTGGGTACCTGGGCCGTGACTATCATCAAGGTTAACAATAGCTGACTCAAGTTGACGAGGTCCCTTTACTGGTAGTTGATTACGCATAAATACTCCACGAAAATGTGAAATCTTTAGAGCTTTAGCATACTTGAAAAGATCGGTATCAGTGAGTGCATGGTGAGGTAGCTTCACTACACGTTTTTTGATGCTGGTTTTAGACGAAGTCCCTGTCCTTTTCGGTAAGGTTTCATATGAAGACCTAATCCTTTTCTGTAGGGTTTTAGGTGTAAACCTTTTCCTAGAGCAATAGCCTCCATTGCATTGTTATGACGTTGAGCTTCTGCCAGTTGTTGCTTAGCGGCGCTAGCATCATTTACCGCCTTAGCTACACCTGCTGCTCCACCAGAGAGAGCTCCAAGTGCACTGAGTCCGGCAAAAATTGGAATCAGTGGCAAAACACCACCGACTTTCGAAGGGATTGGTAGAATACGTGGATTTTGCACTTGATGTTTATCGCCTGCACTTTTGACAGTTTCGCTTTGGCATTCATAACGTTAGTTATTGCTAATGCTGCCGCTTTCTCGCTATTTCCAGCTTCTTTAGCAAAAACGCGCTGCCAGGCTTTACTAGCTAGTACACGATCTGCAGCGTTTCTCACTTCAACGTTTTCACGATTTCGCGAGTATGCAATGTCGTGTTCTTTACACGCAGCGTCTAGAGGATTGATACCGGGATCACCTCTAGCAAGTCGTTTGGCTAGCTTAGTACCTGGACCACAGTATTGGTAGCCAGGCAAGTGCAACTCAAAAGGCAAGTTGTTTATAACTTTGTTGATCAGCTCTTTACCTCGATGATGACGGCGTGATACTTTGTTCACTTTATGGTGCACAATCATTCTTCACTGAGCAAAGGTAAGCACGCAACTGATGTAAGAATTATATAAGGGCTGTATTTATAGCTTTCATGACAGTCGAGTTCAAGATGCGCTTTAAGACACAACCCGTTAAACTTCCAGTTGGCAACTTTGACACCTTAGTTCAATCAGAGAAGAAGACGGTAAAACGTCATTGCAGCCTACTACCAGACAGCATTCGAGCAGTATTATGTGGACCATCAAATTGTGGCAAGACGAATACATTACTTGCCCTAATCCTACACCCAAATGGATTAAAATTTGACAATGTCTACGTCTACTCAAAATCCCTCAAGCAACCAAAGTAAAAATTCTTGGAGCGGGTGTTAAATAATGTAGAAGGTGTTGAATATTTTCCTTTTAGTGAGCATGAAGATGTAATACAACCAAGTGAAGCTCAAGCAAATTCAATAATTGTATTTGACGATGTGGCCTGTGAGAAGCAGGATAACATTAGAGCCTTTTTCTGTATGGGAAGACATGCTCATGTTGATAGTTTTTACTTATGTCAAACTTACGCTCGAATTCCTAAACATCTTGTTCGAGATAATGACAATATGTTGATACTTTTCAAGCAGGATGAGAGGAACTTGAGACATGTGTATGATGATCATGTGAATACTGATATGAGTTATTCTCAGTTTCGAGACTTATGTTCAGCATGTTGGAATGCTGATAAGTATGGATTTGTTGTAATTGATAAGGACAGTGAGCTCAACAAGGGAAGATACAGAAAAGGTTTTGACTGTTTCATCTCTCTATAAGTACATGTCATGTAGTGAAAATGATGTCATTATAAATTGAGACATCAACACGTCAACATGTCAAAGTTTCACAAAGAGAAGGAGGTGCTCCGTCAAATTGCTAAAGCTAGTGAGGCGATTCGACGTAAACATCAAAAGCTCAAAATGGGTAAAGAAGCAACTGAAAAGATAATGAGTGAAACGTTTAAGCCAATCGTCATGCCACTGCAGAAATTGGTTGATATATCAAATCCTTCAGTCAAGAAGGAAGTTCAACAAAATGAGCTTGTAAAGAAAAAGGATGAGGAGGATGAGCATGAGGAGGAGGATGACGAGCAGGAAGAGGACGATGATAATGCTTCCTTTATGACTGCTGATGCTGAAGGCGAGCAAGATACAACTATTCTTCAAGAAGATGCCGTGACTGAGTCTGCTGATAATTACGAGAATTTAACAAACAAATTTCTCAGGATGCTGCAAAAAAAATAAGAAGCAGTATTTGGATATGGTTTATGGTGTGCGTAAACTCAATGATGGCAGTCTTATGATTGGTGACAAACCCATTAGTTTTGAGGGACAATATATCAATGTTGGTGGTAAACAGTATCTGAAAACCGTTGGTCTCCTTGAACTTCTATTCAAACAAAATCCAGCAGAATCTCATATAAGCACTGACGATCGAAACAATTATAAGGAAATTTTGATTGCTACAAATGCACACAAGAAGCGATACAGTCCCAGTGAATCCATTCGCACTAGCAGCAATAATAAGTACAAGAACTTTATTTCAAAATTATTTAACGTATCACGCAGACGATCATCCAAAGGTGGAGGTTCCCTACCACAGTTTATGGTAGCAAGAAAAAATGTAAAGCCTGACTACGTCTACTGGGACGACCCTAACGAACTTGTTGATCGTCTTCGTCTACTCCTAGCATCTCAGGCAGCAGGCAACCCGAGTCATAACAATGAAATTATATCAATCATTGAGGAACTGCGGGAAGCTGAAATCATATATTAGGAGGGTACTGAGAACGCTTTCATCTGTATGACGATGAGTATCGACGTGTTTGGACGTCACCTGGATCGAACCGCTGCAGGAAGCCGTGGGCCGCCTGGTGTTGGATTCAAGATTACTTCTGACGGCCATTACGATGTAGATGGCAAGAGAGTTTGTAACGTTAGTGAGGCCAAAGAACAATACGACGCAGTCAATTTGGGACTTGTACAGCGTATTGTGCAAAACGAGATACGTACTGTGTATCAAGTCACATCATCTATGCGAACAGAGATTGACAATAATAGTTTGATGATACGTTTACTCGAAGAATCAATCAACGAAAAACTTAAAAATCTGGAGATAGACACCCAAAGAAATTGATCAGTCCGTAACACTGAACTCATTTCCCAGTTGGACGCTCGATTTAACGCACTCGAGAATGGACAAGGAGAAATTGGCAGTAGTCACAGAACTGCATAAACCTGCTAGAAAGAATTATCCACGTCATCGTGTGCAAACGCGTGGTATAGACGAGACGTGGCAGGCAGATTTGGTTGAAATGCTACCCTATGCCCGTGAGAATAATGGCTACAAGTATTTACTTACCGTTATAGATATTTTCTCCAAGTACGCTTGGGCGGTTCCTGTTAAAAGCAAGAGTGGACCAGATGTTACTTGAGCAATGCAATCTATACTTGTGCGGGATCGTGTGCCAAAAAACTTACACACCGATGAAGGCAAAGAATTTTATAATTCACATTTTAAAAAACTTATGCAACGATATGGCATCAATCTCTACTCAACGCAAAGTAATCTAAAGGCATCAATCTGTGAAAGATTTAATCGCACGCTTAAGAATAAGATGTGGCCACAATTTAGCTTAAGAGGCAACTATAAGTGGATAGACATTTTGCCTACTCTCGTCTCCAAGTACAACAATACCAAACATCGATCAATCGGTATGAAGCCAAAAGATGTCAATGTCGAGGATGAAGAGGAGCTGATGCAACGCTTTAAAAAACTGCGAAATATACCGAGGAGAAGACCAAAGTTCAAAGTTGGTGACAAAGTTCGAATCAGCAAGCACAAGCACGTTTTTGAGAAAGGATACACCCCCAACTGGACAACAGAGATATTCACTGTGGATCGAGTTATGCTTACGAATCCAGTGACGTACAGGCTCAAAGACTACCAAGAACAACCCGTTGCTGGTGGATTTTATGAGCAAGAACTTCCCAAAGTTAAACATCCAGACGTATACCTTGTGGAAAAAGTAATCAAGAAACGTGGTGATAAAATACTTGTAAAGTGGCTAGGTTTTGACAGTTCACACAACAGCTGGATAGATAAATCAGATATGTAATCAACTTTGTGCGATGTTAAATCAACTCTGTACAATGTCGAACCAATGATGAATCAATGTTTAACCAACGATGAATCAATGCTGAACCAATGATGAATCAATGTTGAACCAACGTTGAACCAATGATGAATCAACGGCGAATAAATGTTAAACTAAATTATGAGATGTATAATACTAAGTTTACGCTTGTGCTAACTAGATGTAAGGTTTTTGATAAATAAAAGAAGCCCTTCGTACATATATAATGTTTTTATTCAATACGACCCTTATACGTACTATTTACACTTGAACCTAATCTTTTACTAGAAGATCTAGCAATTCGTGTCTCGTGAGACAAAAAAGTTAAAAGCAACTAAAAATTACTTCACAACCAAATAATTATCCACTACCGTTAATTGAAAGTGTCATTAAAGAAAGAGTACATGGAATTTACAATAGCTCAATTAAAATTTAAAAAAAACAAATGACTTGAAATCTTTCTTAGGCTTTTCATTTGGAATTGTTTTTGTCCATCCATCACTCCAATTTTATTAGGTCTTATATTCATTTATTTGTTGTTCACGTCACATTAGTTTGCTAGCTGTTTTTACAGCATTTTTAATGACAAAATGTGAACTTTTTTGAACATATTGGGTAATTTCTCTTGGACTCTATAGTTTCCCAATACTTTTTTACAATTTCATAATGATCTGACTTAATACGAAATTTTAAATGTTGTCATTCGCTTCGACGTATGTTAAGATTGACTCCGATTATTGTATCTAAGGTAAAAATTTGTTTTTATACATCTAATTTATTTTTTGTATGTATTTTTTTATTATTATTAATTACTCACACTTTTATAACAGATATTTGTTTCTGATGAAGGCCCACATATGAGGCCGAAACGTCACAATAAAAAGGAATTTTACTCGATTTCTTTTTTTGACCATTTTTTCAGTTAAAAATTCAATTATTTCATTGAAAAATGCATTTCTTGTTGAAATTTCATATTTTTGAGTGACCAATTTATATTTTTGGATTTATATTTTTACTATTCAATTCAACATTAATTTTTTCATCGACAATTTGAATCCTCTGTGTAAATTCGCCCCTTTGCTTTGAAAATGAAAATAACTCGTTGAAAATTCATCTCTTTTGTTAGAAAAGCAATCTTTTCTCGTCGAAAATTCAACTGCTTTGTTTGAAAATTCAATATATTGTTATTTTCCAATAAATCGTGAAAAGCTACTATTTTCGGAATAAATGATACCGTTGATTAATGGGGGAAATAATTTTTTGTCGACATACTTTGCAATTATTAGAACAATTTCTAATTGTATAATTTTTTTCGAAACTAAATCGTGAAAATCTAGTATTTTCTGGAAATAATTACACAATTAACGAATGTTAAGAGCAATATATTTGGTGAGGATATTTGGCATTTATTTAGGTAATTTTCATTGTTTTAAACAACTTTTTTCCTGTATATATCAAAAAGTTATTACTGTAGAATTTAATCACGCAATTAATGAATGTTAAGAGTGATATTTTTTGTAACAGAAATTTTTCAATTATTCAGATAATTAAAACCACTTACTCCTTTTGATAGGAAAAATGCAGAAGGTTTAATTTTCTTTTAATCTTTTACACTATGTCGCTTGTTAATAAGTATTGTTTTTTATCTCAGAGGAAATGATTAAAACAAAAAACTATCAATCATGTAACTGAAAAAATTGCTCCAAGAAGAAGTATTGTTTTCAATAATAGGGTATATGTTCTGAGATAAGAAAATACTGAATAATAAGCGATATAGTGTAAGAGATTCGAAAAAACAGTTTTCCATAAAAACTAGAATTTTGAACATAAATTAGCTGCGTCATTTATTTCATAATATAGTAACTTCTCCAAATTCATAGAAGGAAAAAATCTGTTAAACCAGCAAGAATTGTTTGAATAATTTCAAACTGTCTTTCAGAAAAAAATATCACTCTGAGCATTCATTAACTGCGTTATCAATTATAGAATATAGTGAATTTTTAGGATTTACAGAGAGGAAAATTGTTCAAACAAATTCAAATTTTTGACGTGATTGCAAAATTTTGTTATAAAACATATTACTCTCAATCTCCGTTAATTTTGTCATTCATTTCATAAAATAATAACTTTTTGCTCATTTATCGAAAAAAAAACAATTCATGTGGAAAAAATTCCAAGAAATTCCGCCTTCAGCATGAATTCTATATAAAACTGCTGTTATGTGTTTTTGGGGTACTTTACGGGCACAATATAAGGGAGTTGCGGAGGTGAAATTTTGAAGTAATTGCGTTGAAAAGAAATTCCTCAACACTGCCGTCCAAAGTAAAAAGATACATAAGTGACATTGTCGCTTAGGTCGAATTTTCCAATGTCAAGTTTAAGAGAATAACCCTGAACCGCAAAGTCACTTATGTATCTTTTTACCTTCGACGGCAGAACAGATGACTGAGCTTTAATTCACAACAAGTTGATAATGAGTACTTTTTTCTATTTTTGCGTTGATCGATTTAAAAAAAAAATGAAATTACTTTCCGGGAAAACGAATAAATTGGGGGAAGATGGATCGCCAAAAATTTAAAGTCGAATTTTTTCAAATATAAATTTGGGATATCCTAATACACGCTATATAAGAAAAAACTAATTTTCAAGACGTTCTCCTAAAATTTTGAAGGGTTCTGGTTCCCATCCTGTCCCACAAATGAAGGGCCTTTTTCAATGAAAAAATAAAAGGGTCAGGCGAAAAAGAATGCTAGGGAACTTATGTAATCGAATCACACGTTTTATAAAACGAGTATAGAAGAGAGAATCCTCAGAGAGATACTCAACTCCTGATATAAGACTGGTTTCAGGCATGGCTTACCTTGACCTTGATTTTAATTAGGGGGAATCCAAAAGTAAGCACGCAGGGTCGCATAAACCATTTATGTTCGATCTGGACGCATAATGCAACCTGATGCAACTAACGCGCTGAGAGTGCGACCCTCGAGCTTTTGTCACGCTTGACTGAGCACATCTTCTTTTACGGCCCCACGGCTCCTCTCATCAGAAAACTTCAGAAGCCATCAGTACTACGAATATTGTAAACCGGGGAGTCTTGTGTCGGGTGACAAGTGTATTTCTGAAAAATGCACAGAAGAAATATGATTTTTGCAACTTGTCACACAATGTTGAGCAGTCCACCTTTTAAAGTTACGCTTGTTATCTGTAATTCACGGGGAAAAAAATATTTATTTTTTTCGAAACTAACTTGATCGAATACTTTAATTCGAATTCTACTCGAAGGTTGGACGCGACTTGGTCACATCTACTGCGGGGACATATAGGAAACTTTTCACTTAGTCTTCTATGTCGCGGACCCTTACTACTAGCGAGGAACCACTACTACTTAAGCCCCGCGATGGTAACGACCTAAATTACTTCACCCAACCTTGCTCCGGCGTCGTTTACTTAGTTGAAAGAATTTTGCCAACCGAGCGGAACAAAAATTTAAGTGGCTAACATCGATTTCACAGGAATCATCCCAAAATTTTAATTTAACCATACTGTTAGAATTTTTCGGAAAATTCGGATACATTTAGGATACTGAAGTAACTGAAAACAAAATTAGGTTGCTGAAAATGACATTCAGTAACTTTTGTAGTAAAACTAAATTTGTATTAACATTCAGAAACAGTGTCTGAAAATTACAATTAGTTTCCTAAAATTCCTGAATGGTAACAGAAATATAAGTTATAAAGAACAAAAGAAGTGCGCAGTTAGTAACTGCGAACTCCCAGCTCCTCGATCGCGTTCGAAGGGAACAAAGCATGGTGGTCGTAGCCATGAGCGGAAATGCACTTCAAAAGGTGAAGGCAACAACGTAGAAGGTTGGTTGATGAGCGAGTTATCTTTGCAATAAAATAGTTACAAGATACTGCGATCACCTGCCTCGTAAATGAACTTCTGAAATGGTACATCAGGACCGCAAGTGACTAGCAGCAGCTGCATAAATTAATAATTGATCCAGGTTTCGATTGAATCATCGCATGTCTTATAATCTGACACCGTACTTTAAATATTTTTGTAACATTTGAAAAACATAAACAAATAGATGTACAAGGTATTTTCGGATGAACTATTCATCAAGGAAAAATTAAATTTGACTATATATGAATCTGATATAAATGTTCTATGAGGTTATATTTACCGCGTTCGTTGGACATATTTGTCACATGAATGTATCAAATTATTTTGTTTTTATATCAAAATTTCATTTTTCAAGTTCAAGAGTAAGAAAAATGTTAAATTTATGTTTGGCATGAGCATAATTAACTTTATTGTTAAATGACGGTCAAAATATCATTTTTACAATAAATAGAAAACAACCATTCTTCTAGATTTTCATTGCATTATTCACATTTAAATAATAATTTTGAAAATCAAGACTTAGCACAGATGGTTGATTTTTTTCTAGTTCTATTAATAAATAGTCGTCACAGGTAACTTTGCAAAACACTTTTTAATATACCTATCTCCACAGAAATATTCCACAACCCATAGGAGCTACCCATATCACATTTAACGAACCCCGCCTCAACTGCCTTCAACTAAAACGGCAAAAAAATTCCAAATAAAAAATACTTACCTCAGACAATTTTTCAAGACTCTAGTTAATATACTAATCTCCTCAGTAATATTACACAACCACCAGAAACTACCCCTATCACATAGAACGAAACATGGCAGCTGCCTTTATCTGAAACCGCCATAAAATTCATAATAAAAATAATCACCACAGACAACTTTTCAAGACACCAGTCGATATAGCTATCTCCACAGTAATATTCAATAACACCTCGGATGGCTGTATTAAGTAGAGTCTTGGATAGTTGCCTGACATAATTATTTGTTATTTGAATTTTTTAAAGGGATTTTCGTTGAAAGTAGCTGAGACTTGGTTCATTATATCTGATAGGGGTAGTTCCTTGCGGTTGAGTACTTTTTCTGTGGAGGTAGGTATATCATCTGGTGTCTTGGAAAGATTTCTGTGATGAATATTTTTTATTTGAAATATTTTTGGCGGCTTTAGTTGAAGACAGCTGAGTCATAGTTCGTTAAATGTGATAGGGGTAGCTCCTAGGAGTTGTGGAATATTACTGTGGAGACAGGTATATTAACTAGAATTTTGTAAATTTTTGTGGGCTGATTATTTTTAATTTGAAATTTTTTGGCAGCTTTCGATAAAGGCAGATGAGGCTTGGTACGTTCAATGTGATAGGGTTAGTTTCTAGTAGTTGTGTAATATTACTGAGGCAATAGGTATATTATCTAGATTTTTTACTATCTATTTTATTTATAATTTGAACTTTGATTTTTGAAATGGGGTTAGGGGGGGCTGGCGTGTCGCCAGCACTCCCCCCTCCCTTCCCCTTACGTAACACCTGCTATAACTCCTAGACTTTTGTGGCGCAACATTTGTTATGGGTGGCGCATATGAGCGCATTTGCTTTTCGGGGCAAGATTATTGTTCTTTTTTCATAGTTACTGAAAACGAAGTCTACTTTAACTAATTTATAGAAACTTTTTTGGACGTTCTGACATTAAATGCAATGGGAAGGGTCAATCTACGCAAACACGATTTTTGGAACTCCTTTCAAAAATATTTCCTGGACGTGTAGTAGAGATTTCTAGCAATCTTGTAAATTGCATCAAGATCACTGAATAAACCATTTTATAAAAAAACGCACTCTACCTAGCTAAAACGGTGAAAAAATACCAGATGCCCAGATCAATATCCCATGGGTTTTATACTGCTAAGCCGAGGATCAACTTTCCATCCCCTTTCGTATTTCAAAATGCGACGTAGTCCATTTTTCCTAATATCCCGCAAATCCTTTGACTTTTTTTAAATCGCGGCACAAGATAAATACAATGCAAATTATTTTTACCATTTAAAAATGCTGGTTGTCTCCTAATGTTAGTTACGACACAAACACTTCACAATGTAAGTTTTTTTGAGCTTATAAATATACTGTTAGAAATGTTCGGAAAATTTCGACCATTTTAGGACACCAATGTAACTGAAAGTTACGAATTCAGCTTACTGGAAACAAAATTCAGTACCTGTCATAGTACATTAACTAAATTTGTATTAAAACTCGGAAGCGATATCTGACAATTACGCATAGTTTCCTAAAATGGCTATATGGTAACAGAAATATAAGTCATCGTGACCGAAAGAAGTGCGAAGTTAGCAACTGCGCACTCCCTGCTTCTCGATCGCGTTCGACGCGGCAAAGCATGGTGGTTGTGGTGATGGGCGACAATGCAGTGCGAAAATTTTTGTTCCAAAGTTAAAATTGTTAATAATGTTTGAAAAATTAAAACTTTCGCAAATTTGGTTGGCACTACTGTTTAGTACTCTAAATACTAAAAAATGACAGAAAATGAGCAAAATCCATGATAAAATTGAAGAGACCATTTTTGCTTAAGGGGGGGGGGGGGGTTTGAATTTGTGACGTAACTGGACAAGTTTTCAAAATAGCATGACGTTGTTTTTGAACGGATCCATGCAGGCTACGCTACATTCAATAGACACTCCTATTAAAAAATATTATTCATAAGGTCAAAACCACCTATACGTATGTGAAGACCTTCTATTAACGCCGATTAGAAGTAAATTGATAGAATTGGAGATTGACATACTAGATGGGCCATGGGATAGAAATGGATTGACTTTTACATACAGAACATAGATTTGGATAAGGCAACTTACATTAAAAAAGATAAAGTATGATTACAAATATATGAAGAAATAGAAAAAGATTGTCCTATACAGGCGAAGAATAGAAAAGAATTTGCGTGGTTAAACGAAGGACAGATTTGAATGAAGAAAACTGAATTCATAACGATAGGTATAATTGTAGAATTGTAGATTGGTGAAGGGATTGAAGAAGATTGATTCTAGATAGAACAAATGATAGAAATTGATTTAAGTGGAGGATGAATTTGGATAAAGAATGGCAAGCAAAAGGATAGGTTTCATTGTGTTTTTTGAGGACAGATCGAGTTTGAATTGGCTGACATTCAAACGGATAAGTATTGTTGCAGATAGGTCAAAGATAATATTGCAGATAGACGAAGCAGTAGAAAAGGATTACGCTGGATAACAAAGTTCATCAAAAAACAGGAAAGGATAGAAAAGGATTGACGTGGGTAGACAGAGATCAGATAAGTAAAGAGACAGGCATTCAAAAGGGTACGTATGATTGTAGATAGACTAAGGCATATGAGAAGATTGGACACGTAATGTTTATAACAGTAACAACTGTTTTTGATCAGTTAATTTTTGTGTCAAGATATGATAGGTAGTCAAACCGATAGAAGAAGATTGACGTGGATATGCTAAAGGATAGAAAAACGTTAAAGTAGATAGACCGAGGATATATTTATGTAAGGAGACTTAGGAAAAGACAGATTTGTATCGAGATGAATAAAAATGTAGGAAACATTTGATATGAATAAAAATGGTCACCATTCACGATTTAGATTGTGAACTGATTTCATACAATTGCAGATGAGATGAATAGTAAGTTTTTTCAGAAGTTATTTACCCCTTTATTTACATACAGCATTTCAAAAATAGAATTTAACAAAGAGCGTTTTGTAATCCAATCAACACGACCAATTTATCCAGAGAGTCCTTCATCGCTATGGAAAAAGGAACGACTTTGCAGAAAATACCAGCGCACACGTGTGTTGAGTCGACGCTTTACCCCTATCGCACCCCCGGGAAGAATAATCTTGGCGAAAGAGCGAGTCGGGTAGGGCAGAATGGTGACAACATTTTAGCAGTTTTCCTGCTACCGGATGTTTCATATCCTCTGTGGCTCTCTGTGTTTTCGTGTCCATCCACATTTGCGCGGATTACGCTCGCATCTGTGTTACCATTGCCTGCGGGACCCTGTTCAGAACCTCGCACATTAAAAATGTATAGCAACCCAACGAGCGTTAAAAATACAGCATTTGATCGCTATATAGCTCCAAGTCCAAGCACAGGACCTGGAGCTATACAGCGAGCAAAACACGACGTAGAGCTGTACGCCGAACAAACGCGATGTGACGCTGCACACCGCCTATGCGCGACGTAGAGTGGTACAGATTGGAGGCGTCGTATTCTAATTGAAAAAGGTACCCTCGGTAGATTCATAATGAAATGTCATCTTTCGGGAGTCCGAATGACACGGCCTTATCTCCGTGAATGAATATTGAAAGGTTCTATCTTGCGGGTGCGAATGACAAGGTCCTATCCTCGTGGAAAAATCTCCGCGCCCTTTCCGAGACACAACTTTGTTATTTCAACGCAGCGATATGGTTTGTCATCCGGAATGGCTAAATGAAGATGTATTTGCCAACAAATTTTTAATCGACGAGGACACTATTTTTCTATAAACTTTCAGCTTGGATGAATGAAGTTCTTCAATGCTGCTACATGTAGTTGACAATTTTTCTTCTGCTTTATCATTCGCCCTCTTTGCAGAATTCCCTTTTCAGACGTTCGTCACGACTTACGACCTTCTTGTCCGATCATGAAGGAGTATTCCAGAGATGTTATTGGGATCTTTCGACCTGCCACACCTGCCACTTGGTAGTCGGCACGAACATAGAACGACATTCTCCTCCTAGAGAGGATCGTGATCCGCTTACATCTATTTTTCTATCGTGCTCGACGTGTCGATTACTAACTGTCTATTTTCCTTTACTCTCAGTATAATGTATCACCTTATCTAGATGCGAATTTGAAATTAACGATCACTAGTCTTGACCTTTTGTGCAATTCTCGTTGCGTGATAATCAATTGTTACTAGGAGTAGGTGTACATTAAATAATACTGTGAGCTGTGTTTATTAATTATTTTCACGGATGCTCTATGAGTAAAAACTGGATTTTTTTATTTAGGTAAAAACATGATAAAAAACATAACCTTTTGTACTTGTGTTACTCAATTTACTCTACCCATTGATATTTTTCTTAGAAACACATGCAACTAGTAATTTACTCTCAATAAACGCAAATTTCCATTATGAATTACATTGTTCAATTTGTTCAATTGCTATAAGCAAATTTATAAATAAAATTGGTATCTGCACATTTCCGATGATGCAATACATTACTATCATAAGTTCGTCCTCAAATTTTGTAAAATAATAATCTATCATGAATCATGACTGATAAGCAAAGTTCAGGAATGTTTGTATGTAGTTGCAAACAGTTATAAGCAACATTTAATTATATCGCGCTTTTAAAAAAGAAAATTTGTTTCTACAGTATTATTACTTTTCATCTTTGTACAAGGAGTTAATATTCCACCACATCTATCTTTATGGATGGATATCATCAATAAATTCAATTATGTTGGATATTTAGATATAGAAAATTGTTCTTCTCTGTCAATTCACATCTTATCATCTCATGAATAATATTAGCATGCGGGATATTCATTGTGATCGATATTTTTTTTTAAATGAAAAGTCGCTTACTTTGTAATGTTGAACATAGATCATTTTTCTTTTCTGGGAGGAAATTTCCCTCAATCTCAAGGGTGGGAGCCTAACACAATATATTGACATCAAGCAATAGTTATCATTAAGTTATTATCCACAAGATGAAACGAAATGATTCCGCAGAAAAGATAAATATTCTATGCACGAAAATGCAATTTAAGTAAATATTCACTAGGATGCACTTGTGGTAAGCGCTTAGCTCTGATTTAAAACATGCTATTCCCGTGTATTTAGATAAGCTAATTACTTGAATGATTAAAAAAAAGCTTTCGCTAAAGGTTTTATATCCTTTGAAAATACACCTTTTATGTAATATACAATTTTCTCAAAAAGCATTATTTTTCAAGAAATAATAATTGGTACCATTACGATTGGTCAACACTCATCTTAGTTAGCATTATTTGATTAGGATCAATGATCGAGATTAACGAGCATATAGCCGGATAAATTTCCAGCATTTTAAATCCAAAATGAAAGCTCTGAATTGAAAAATGAGTCACCGGGGCATTTTTGAAGTTGGATCTTCGAAAAACCGTTTTTCGAAAAAAACGCATCTAAACTTGGCGAGCTCCATATAAACACATTTTATATCTCTCCTCCCGACATAAAATATCCCTACTCAATATCATCCCCAACTCAAAGTGAGAAATAATAATTTCGATCTCTACCTGAAAAAACGCGAATATCTCCTAAACAGAACTTGTCATGAGGTTTCTTGGATATACTTCTGAAAAGGTCACCCAAGAATATTGACTTGATACTTGGCCTAGGATTTCCTTTTAGACACTTGTTAAACGCACTGAAATTCTCTTGAAATTAGTTTATTTTTTCGAAATCTCGATAAATATTTATTTCATTCAAAAATGTTGTTCACAAAAGTTATAGATCTCATTGAATCACATATTTTTTATCCCCATTCCTTTTTTTTAAATTGATATTTTTCGAGAAAAATGACAAAAATGAATTTTCAGGTTTTTCGTTGGAAAAGGGGCGCCAGAGAAGGGGGTTCGGCGTAAGTGGGTGGATAGGATGTGGTTCACATCTACTCACGCTGACCCATTTTTCCAACGGCTAGAAAAAAAAACGCATCCTAATCTTGGGCATTTTCAATGACCCACACCGCCTCCCACCACTCATGCCGACCCCTTTTCCAACGACCCCTTTTTCAACAAGAAGTATTTTTATTGAACCTAATTTATATTTATTTGCGCCAAAAATCCTTGTAGTGCGTGTTGGATTGTAGATGTTATAAATTTTAACTCGTTGGCGGGACTGAGAGGCGTTGCTGCATAATTGGAATAGTGGGCGTGATCAATGGGTCAACTCATAAAATCAGAATGATGTTACGGAATGGGCCTGGCTACAGAATGTAACATGTCGCGGTGTTAATGGACGTGATTTTCTAAAGAGCTTAGTGGGTGTGATTCTTTTGGCAGCTACTGTGTAACTGATGAGTATTCGTTACATAATATGGATATCGAGTACAGTTAATGGGCGTGGCTATATAATGTGAAAAGCCACCGTAATTAATAGGCTTCATCTTAAAATTGAACTACTGGGCGGGATACGGAAGCGTGGCTGTAGAATTTGACTTGTAGATGTTATTAATGGATCAGTTCATCTAATCAGATTGGCATTACTGAATGGATGTGGCTATAGCATGTAACAAGTGAGCGGTATTGATAACCGTGGTTTTATTGTGAGCTCAATGGAAAAGGTTGTCCTATTGGCATTTACAACGGGGCCAGGTTAAAACCATGGCCCCACCCACCAACTAGGGCCCCCCAAATTTGAACCGGCCCTAGGGCCCCACAACCCCAAATGCGGCCCTGGCCACAATTAATAGGCCTAATCATAAAATTGAACTTGTGTGCGCGATAGGAAGGCGTGGCTGTAGAATTAGACCAGTAGGCACGGTTAATGTGCATTTTTTCCGTGATTTTTTAGGTTAGGTTGGAAAAAAGCTTCAAGCTGTACCTCGCCCCTTGGGTTCTTATGTTAACTCTGTCTGCCATGTACATATCCTTCTTGTTACGAACTCAATGAAGATTTATTATTATTATTATTTTGCTTTAACACTTTTCAACTGGATTGCCGATATAAAATCAAATGTAAATCAATTTTTTTCTACCCTAGAAACACTTTTGAGTTCCTGTGTTGAACGCAATGTATACATGGCAGGAAGCCAAATGTAAGCGAGCTTAATAACAAGAGGGCCGACGCGACGCAGCAGTCTTGGAATTCCAGTGAGACCGCCGCTATACGTGGTTAACACACCTGAGGGATTTTGAGTTATGACCAAAACCGGTAGGGGTGAACCTGGCAGCGAGTGGCGCGGGGAAAGGGGCTAGAAAAGCGGCTCGAGTCGGAGGAAGCGAGGGTGCACAGACTGGCTAATGTGGTAAAACGTAACGTCCGTCTCACTCGCAAAGCCGCATTAATTATTTCATATCCGAAACTCGATTCCCCTCCAGGCTAGAGCAACTTCAAGCTTGAGAATCCCAGAGCATAAAGCTGGGTTCACCTACACCCACTAAACCATAAACGATATTATCCCAAAGCAAAAATTGACACTTGGTAATTATAAAACATTGTTATTTTTCTGGGGAAATAGATTGAAAAATTTGCATTTTCTATGTACTGAATAAAGTAAAAGAAGCTTGCAAAGTTTGTGCAAGACCAGTAGAGTGAAAACTCGAAGAGATCGGTAGGGTTGTAAATTTTATATTTTTCACAGAACGAATAAGAGATCCATCGTAAAAAAAAACGTGGTTGAGAGTCGTGATACTTTTTCATCCGGAACTTGCACGTTTATGCATCGAATTTCCAACCCCAAGATTGGTATTGGGAATTTTGTGCTCTGAAGATACTATGTGGTCCCTCATACGAAATCCTATCAGAGACTTTAGATTAGCCTGAATCTAACTTCGGAATTAGATTCGTCTTCGATCCTTCACGCAATAGTGAATTAGAAAGCGGAAATCTGACTGGTAAAGAGTTTTATTGAAATTTGGTACGTTTGCTTTCTTTGCTTAATCCGAATAATCCTTGTTTGAAAAATTTTGTATTCGAAGCCTTTTGTGAAAAATATTGGCTATATCCTATTTCTCTCTTCAATAATTTTAGGCCATATTCCTCTTCCTAAAAATATTATCATAAAAAATGTATCTTCTTCATATCCCGCTCTATCTATTCCATTATATGCATCTCCTTTTTTAAATATTTCTATCATTTCAACTCTCACTACATCCCATTTTATCGCTTTATTATCTTTGTATTTCGTCGCTTCTATCCTTTTTCACCCTGTCCTATCATCTCTGATTTCCGTTTCCATTTCTCTTCCTCTTATTTCACCTTAGATCCCCTACTTACGCTCCCCACATTCCCCTTCACTTTCCTTACCCTCCCCCACGTGTTCTCTACTTCACCTAATTCCACTCCTCTCATTTCCCCTCACTTCACGAAACGTCCGTCATTCCACCTACCTTGCCCTACTTCTCCTCACCTCATTTCACCTAACTTCGCCTACTTCAGTGGAATGGAAGCTTCTAATGTGTCCCCTGAGGGTTTACATTGTTCTTGTATCTCTTCCCTATTCCTTCACACACCTCCCACACACATACTTGGTGGTGGGAGGGGGACCTACAGTTTAAGGTGGGTTCCGAACCACCAAGAGCAACAGCCTTAAGTACTTAGAGAACCTTTTTCTCTAGAGGTACCGGTCCCACGACTCTCCGGAGATGAACAACTCCCTTGCTAGGCAAGTGTTCACCGCATGGGCCACCGAGACTCTTCCAGAGTGCGAGGCGGGAATCGAACCCGCAAGCCGACGTGCCCTCTTCTCTTTCACCCTCACTTCCCGGCTTTTCTGCCGTGCAAACTAAAAAGATACACAAGTGACATTTTCATGAAAAATGAGTTTTTGGTATCACTGGATTCGTAAGAGAAAGCTGCATCTAACTAGCGTAATACAAGTGATTAATGATTAATATTTATTGCAAAAAACGATTGTTTAAAACTGAGGAAAGTCGAAAAAGTTGAAAAATACAACAGAAAAAGGATACAGAAAGCACTTTGCGTGTCCCAAAATTTGTACACGGCACCTAATACGTCATCATCATACAAATGAAAAAGAACCTAAAGTGCTTTGTGTCTTTTTTGCCTTGTAAAAGTGACCGAGTGCGGAGCGTATTTACAAACGAAAAGAATCACATGCCCTTGTGTATGTTATTGCTTTGCAAAATAGCTCGAGCACTGATCCGAAATCCAAGGGAAATAAGTCCCGGCTATTTTCGGTACTCTTCGGAAATGTTCGAACTTCGCAGTTGCGGGACGAGCGGCATCCAGCAAGAGCGCGTGATAATATAATTTATAATATATTATACGTATATAGATTGAATGTGTACATTGTTCGCGTGAAATTTATCTTTCTTCTACGGTAAAAATATTTATTCGGAATAAATATAGGTTCAAATTTACGATTGTACAATAGGGTGGTCCAAAAAACGCTTTTCAAACTACAGGGCAAGTGCCCCCGCAAAAGTTTCCATTTCCACCGGGCACTTCAAAATCCCATTTAATTAACATGGGGAAATTTTGGATATTCGAAAAATTAAACTAATACTTCCAGGTTTGATCGAAACGTGCCAAACATTTCAGGGATTTAAGAGGAGTACCTACGAAATAAAAACATACTAATAACTTTTATTTTTAACCCAACCTTAACCCCCCCCCCCCC
>CAKNXH010062393.1:0-11596 GCA_932178445.1 Andricus quercusramuli
ACGCCCAGGTATGTATAGGTCTCTCCAGTGTTAAGATGTCTAATAACGCTTATATCCACAAGCTCAGGGTCCTTGGGAACGCCAGTAATCTTTCCTTTCTTCAAATGAATTTTGGCACACTTGTCCAAACCAAAGTCCATCCCAATCTCTCCTGTGTAGTTCTTGACGATATTTAAAGCAGTTTGAAGTTTGCTTTTACCAGCGGCATAGATCTTCAGGTCATCCATATAGAATACATGAGTGACCTTATGCTCACGCTGATTAGTGTCGCCACAGAGGTATCCAGGAGAATTTCGTAGTGCAAGAGATAGAGGCAAAAGTGTGATGCAAAAAAGCAAAGGGCTCATACTATCCCCTTGAAAGACGCCCCTCTGGAAGGTGACGTTGTTCGTCGTCAGACGATAATTCCTAGATGAGATGGTAAATCTAGTTTTCCAAAGAGGCATCAATCTCTCTATGCATCTCACTATGTGTGGATGTACCTTCAAGCTTTCCAACAGACAGATGATAAGTCTATGAGAGGTTGAATCAAAAGCTTTCCGGTAGTCAATCCAGGCCATTGACAGGACGCGCTGATGGACTGTAGCGTCTTTACAGACACACCTGTCAATCAGCAGGTTCTCTCGACAGCCTGCTACACCTTTTTTCGAGCCACGTTGTTCGTACATCTCTCGCCATACAGGCTCAATTCGTTGAACAATCCTGTTGTTTAGGATAGCTGTAAAAATCTTATACAGTGTGTTCAAACAAGTTATTGGCCTGTAATTCTCTGGTTTGGACAAGTCGCCTTTTTTCGGTAGGAGTATAGTGCGTCCTAACACTAGCCACTGCGGAATGGGCATCTCCGACTTTAAATATGAGGTGAATATGCGGGCCAAATGTTGGTGTGTAGAAGTAAACTTCTTCCACCAAAAGTTCTTGATACAATCTGGTCCAGCACCGGAAAAGTTCTTCGTGCCTCTAAGTGCTTTTTTCACCTCTTCGGCAGTGACTGATGGGCACTCCTCCTCAGATTTTATGAGGCTGTCGCAAAACTCCTTGAAGCGAATGATATTGTCAGTATCTTCCTTCAACTCTAGTGTTTTCGGGATCTTGTACACCTCTCTCCAAAAAGTCTCTACCTCCTTGGGCTTGGGTGGATTTTTTTACAAAAACAGGGGGATCACTGAAGAGGCGCGATGGGTCAGCGAGAAACTGTTGATTCTCTCTGATCCATCTCTCCCTCTTCTGTATCCTCCTCCTTGCGTCAGATAACAGCCTTATTTTGTCAACAATATGCTGCTTGATTGTCAGCAGCTTTGACTTGTTTAGTGTGTGATTCAAGGTCCTTAGTTCTTGGGCGAACTTTCGAACCCTTTCCGTGAACGGTCTACCAGATGTTATGTAGTCAATCACACACTGAACACGGGACGCATTCTGTCTTGCCCATCCAATTTTCTTGTTCAGTTGATGCAAGCGTCTTCTTGTCTTTTGATCCATCGTCGGTTTGAGCCTTCGATTTGAATCAGCCAAAGCTGTCGCAGCACCATAAACTGAGCAATTGATGGTCCAGAGGTCGGACTCTTGCGAGATATCTCCACAAAGGCAGGCATCCATTTCAGCCAGATCTTGGGGCTTAAGAGGAACCTGCATGTTGATGTTCCTCCTTGTACTGAAATTGCCATCATTTTCAAGAAGGTGCCTACTTTCTGCGGTTGGTCTTAATGTCATTTCATCTTCGTCTGCAGCTTGTTCAAGCAGCGGTTGAGGAAGCGCTCCGCGTACATATCCATTTTTGCGGAGGTAGTCGGCTTGATTTCGCAAAGACTGATGCGAAACGTGTTGAAGCTCTGGGTGTTTCTGGCACCACAGAGTATGCATACGCGCCATAAAGCCTCCACGAACAGGGATAATACTGGCATCGTAGCAGTCTAACACATCATTCTTAAGTTGATCCGTCCACTCAATGTGGGCGTTTCGCCGGTTCGTCGTTGTGTTTCCATCCAAATTATTTTCAGTACCCCGAACTCTAGGATGATCGGCATTGTTTGCCGATCCATTGTCGGGTGTTCTGCGCGTTCGATCGTTTTGAACCGCATCTACAACATTTTGGTGGTTTTTTGGTTTCATTGTTGTTCCCACGAGCAGCTAGGGAAAGGGTTCGTCCATCCTTGTAGAGCCCCGCGTGCAAGGATAAGGCTATTACTCTGAGACATCGCCCGATATCCCAGAGTCACCGTTAAAGACACCTCACCCAGGTGCCATGCAGCTTTCGGCACGGTTCGCACACCTTCGCTTAGGGGTTATTCCTTCGGGACCATCCCTGGACAATTGTCCGCGACTGCTTATTAATTATTGTATCCATATTCAGCAGAAACCCTTGGTACGGGGACCCTCTATCCGCAACCCAAGGACGCGTTCGGTGGCTTTGTCATAAGCCCTTCGGTTCTATTCCAAGGGAATCGAAACCGAAACCGATATATATATATATATATATGTGTGTGTGTGTGTGTGTGTGTGTGTGTGTGTGGGACCTCCATTCGGTTCGGTTTCGATTCTTTTAGAATAGAACCGAAGGGCTTATGACAAAGCCACCGAACGCGTCCTCGGGTTGCAGATAGAGGGTCCCTGTACCAAGGGTTTCTGCTGAATATGGTTACAATAATTAATAAGTAGTCGCGGACAATTGGCCAAGGATGGTCCCGAAGGAATAACCCCTAAGCGAAGGTGTGAGAACCGTGCCGAAAGCTGAATGTCACCTGGGTGAGGTGTCTCTAACGGTGATTCTGGGAAATCGGCGACTCTCAGAGTGTACAGCCTTATCCTTGCATGCGGGGCTCTACAAGGATGGACGAACCCTTTCCCTAGCTGCTCGTGGGAACAACAATGACAACACCAAACATAATTGTAGTAAGTGCGGTTCAACACAATCGAACGCGCAGGGCTCCCGACAATGGGTCGGACAACAATGCCGACTACCCTACAGTTGGGGGAGCCAATCAAGACGGAGTCAATGCGATTGACCGGCGGAATCTTGTTACTTTTAAGTGGACGGATCAACTCAATGACGGCCTGCTAGAGTGCTACGATGCCAGTATGGTCCCTGAACGAGAAGGTTACATGGCACGACTGCATGCTCTGTGGTGCGAGAAACACCCAGAGCTCTCAGACTTTTCGCAACAACGTCTGCGAAACCATGCCGAGAACCTCCGGAAAAGAGGTTATATAAGCGGAGTGCCTACTCAACCGCATCCAGAACAAGCCGGCAACAGAGAAAGAGAGGTGACACTGAGACCAACCGCGAACAGGCATCCAATAGCGGAAGAACGATGCTTCAGGACCCGGAGAAACATCAACATTCAGGTTTCTCCCAAGCCCAAAGATCTGACTGAATTGGATGATGAACTTCGTGGAGATTTTTCCGAAGAATCCGACCTCTGGACTATCAGTTGTGGTGTGTACAATGCAGCGAGAACTTTGGCAGATGCAAGCCGTAAAACAAAACCAACGGTTGATCATAAGACCAAAAGAAGAATGCATCAACTCAGCACAAAGATAGGCTGGGCTAGACAGTACGCGTCCCGCATTCAGTGTGTGATTGACTACATAACATCTGGCAGGAATTTCACTGCCAAGGTTCAACGGTTCGCGCGCGAACTGCGGATCCGTCATCACAAAATCAACAAATCAGAGCTAATGACCATCAGACAGCATATTGTTGACAGAATACGAATACTATCTAACGCTAGGAGAAGTCTAGAGCGGAGAGAGAGGTGGGTCAGAGAAAATCAACAATTTTCATCTGATCCATCTAAACTCTTCCAAGACCCTCCAATTACTGTCGACCATCCGCCCAAACCAGAGGAGGTCGAAGCATTTTGGAGAGAAGTCTACGAGGTCCAGCATCCACTTCAAGAAGAATCAAAGAACATAAATAGCTTCAAGGAGCTGTGCAATGCCCTCATAATACCTGAGGAAGAATGCCCACCTATCACTACCGAGGAGGTGAAAAACGTATTAAGAGGCATGAAGAACTTTCCCGCTTCGGGACCAGATGGTATCAAGACCTTCTGGTGGAAGAAGTTTCCCACTACCCACCAGCATCTGGCCCGAATTTTCACCTCATATCTAAAGCCGGAAGAGCCTATTCCGGAGTGGTTGGTGGAAGGGCGCACAGTGCTCCTGCCTAAGACGGGCAACTTAGCTGACCCTAAGAATTACAGGCCAATAACTTGTCTGAACACACTGTATAAGATCTTCACAGCCATCCTAAATGATAGGATTCTTCGGACATTTAAACCTGTGTGGCGAGAGATGTATGAACAACGTGGCTCGAAGAAAGGCGTAGCAGGATGTCGGGAGAACCAGCTCATCGATAGATGTGTCTGTAAAGATGCAGCATCCTATCAACGATCTCTATCGATGGCCTGGATAGATTAACGAAAAGCTTTTGATTCAACCTCCCATAGACTTATCATCTGTCTGTTGGAAAGCTTAAAGGTTCATCCACACATCGTGAGATGCATAGAGAGATTAATGCCGGTTTGGAAAACCAGATTTACCATCTTATCTGGAAAATATCGTGTGATCACTAACAGTATCACCTTTCAGAGAGGTGTGTTTCAGGGCGATACCATGAGCCCTCTCCTCTTTTGCCTCACATTATTGCCACTATCTCTCGCACTTCGCCATTCCGAAGGGTACCTCTGCGGCAAACCTGGAAATCGAAAGCATAAGGTAACTCATGTATTTTACATGGATGATCTTAAGCTCTATGCTAGAAATCAAGAGAAACTACATCTAGCTCTAAAAATTGTCACAGAGTACACTCAAGAGATTGGAATGGAGTTCGGGTTAGAGAAATGCGCCAAGGTTACTTTGAAGAAAGGAAAACTTAACGGCATCCCCGAAGATCCTGAACTCGTTGACAGAAGCGCTATACGACACCTTTGCGCTGGAGAGTCCTATACATACCTGGGCGTGCCACAAAGCCGCATTCAGGACGTAACATCTATAAAGGATACTCTCCGATGCAGATACAAACGTCTTCTCCGACAGATATGGTCTTCCGAACTGTCGGCGAGGAACAAAGTATCTGCAATGAACATGCTTGCCGTCCCAGTAGTACTCTAGTCATTTGGAGTAGTTCCATGGACGAAGGACGAGCTCAGATCCCTCGACATCGGGTCCCGAAAGGTTATGCACATGAACAAAAGCATGCACCTTAAGTCTTCTGTTCCACGACTTTACATCTCACGCCGTCAAGGTGGTCGTGGAATACTGAATCTTGAATGTCTTCACAACAGGCTTATTCTGGGTACAGCACATATTGTCGCAAATGGACAAGATCCTCTTCTTAAAATGGTCAGAAAACACGAAGAAGTAGGCAAAGGGGCGTTTCTTTACAAAGCAGCAGAAGAGGCTGCTGAAACACTCGGCCTTGACTTCAATATCAGGGGTGAGCGAAATGCATCAAATCTTATCCATCTTAAATACTCACTCCTGAAGGCCCGGATTAAGAAAGCACAGGAGAAAAACTTCCGCGAAGAGCTCCTCGACAAGAAGATGCACGGCATCTTCCACAGAAATGTGGAAGATCAGTCGATGTCGTTTGAGCTGACGTTTGCTTTCCTTAGATCACCCGGATTGAAGTCGGGCACAGAGGGCTTCATTTTGGCATGTCAAGATGGTGTCATTTCCACTCTAGCATACCGTCGCCACATTTTGAGCCAAGATATTCCCGATGATTGCTGCAGAGCGTGTCATGAACACCCCGAGCATCTAGGACACATACTATCTAGTTGTCCAGCTCATGCGGGAACAACCTACATCCAAAGGCAGAATGCGGCACTGAGAGTGCTTTATTACCATCTCTGTCACTCTTACGGCATTAGCCCAAATACCTCTCCGCTGAACGCCCCTAGAGAAATAGAGTCAATTGTCGAAAATGAGAAGTGCCGCATATATTGGAACTTCATATTCTCGACAATTGTTTCTGTTGCGCACTCGAGGCCTGACATGGTTCTTCTTGACTTCGAGAAACGAACCATGTTCGTTATCGAATTTTCGGCACCAGCGGACAAAAACGTCACAGCGAAGGAGGAAGAAAAGAAAGAAAGGTATAAAACCTTATGAGGGAGTTGCGACGGTTATACCCGGAATATTCTGTTAAGCTAATCGTCCTGATCATTGGCGCTCTTGGAGGTGCCAAGGTTTCTCTTGTTAATAGCCTGAAAAGCATCCCTGCGTGTCAACAAAATGCTGAGACACTTGCAGGGAGAATGCAGAAGGCGGTCGTCCTTGGGTCGCTCCATGTCCTCAGGGTACACGAGACTTTCGCCGGATCATCGTATTGAGTTCGCGCAGACTGTAACCACCCATCTCACGGTCGTGAGACGTGGTTACAGCTGAAATTTTACCCGCTCCCGGCGAAATCCTGCGGTTGTCCTTATGACAAACTTTTAACTATATATATATATATATATATATATACCGAGTGCGTCCTCGCGTCGCGGATAGAGATTCCCGGTACCAAGGGTTTCTGCTGAATGTGGTTACAATAAATAATAATTAATGAGCAGTCGCGGACAATTGTCCAGGGATGGTCCTGAAGAAATAACCCCCAAACGGAGGCGTAATAACTGTGCCAAAAGCTGAGTGGTACGTGGGTGAAGTATCTCAAACGGTGACTTCGGGATACCGGGCGACCTCACAGTATGTAGCCTTATTCTTGCATGTGGGGCTCTACAAGGACGAATAAACCCTTTCCGTAGCTACTTGTGGGAACAACAATGACACCACCAAACCATCAAAAAGTCGTTGATGCCGTTCAAAACGATGAGACGCGCACCCACATTGAGTGGACGAATCAACTCAACGATGACTTGCTAGGCTGCTACGATGCCAGCATTCTCCCTGTTCACGAAGGCTATTTTATGGTGCGTATGCACAGTTTGTGGTGCCAGAAACACTCAAAGCTTCAGCACATTTCGCATCAGTCTTTGCGAAATCAAGCCGACTACCTCCGGAAAAATGGACATGTATGCAGAGCGCTTCCCCAACCACTTTGTGAATAAGCTTTGTGAGAGCTTTTTTTTTATTCAAATCGAAGGCTAAAACCGATGATGGATAAAAAGACCAACAGACGTTCACATCAATTGTATAAGAAGATTAGATTGGCAAGGCAGAATGCGTCCCGTGTTCAGTGTGTGATTGAATACAGAACATCTGTTGGATGGTTCACGGAAAGGGTTTGAAAGTTCTCCCAAGAAATGAGGATCTACAATCACACACTGAAAGAGTCAAAGCTGCTGACAATCAAGCAGCACATTGTTGACAAAATACGGGTGTCATTTGACACGAGGAGGAGAATACAGAAGAGGGAGAGGTGGATCAGGCAGAATCAACAGTTTCTCGCTGACCCATCGCGCCTCTTCAGCGATCTCCCAGCTTCTGTCAAAAATCCACCAAAGCCCAACAAGTTAGAGACTTTTTGGAGCGAGGTATACAAGATCCCGAAAACACTGGAGTTGAAAGAAGATACCCAAGAAGGTTTGCGACAACCTCATAACTTCTGAGAAGAAATGTCCATCAATGACTGCCTAAGAGATGAAAAAAGCATTTAGGAGTACCAGAAAGTCTTGATATATGTAGAAGTTAACTTCTACACACCAAGATCTGGCCCGCATATTCACCTCATATTAAAAGAAGGAAACGCCCATTTCACAGTGGCTGGTGTTACGATGCACTATACTCCTACAAAAAAAAGGCAACTTGTGCAACCCAGAGAATGGCTGGCCAATAAATTGTTTGAGCATACTGCATAACATCTTCACAGCTGCCCTAAACAACAGGATTGTTCGAAGAATTGAGCCTGTGATGTACGAACATCGTGGATCGAGAAAAGGTATAGCAGGCTGCCAAGAGAACCTAATAATTGACAGGTGCATCTGCAAAAACGCAGCAGCTCATCAGCACGTCCTGTCAATGGCCCGCATTGACTACCGGTAAGGTTTCGATTCAACCACTCATCTGTCTGTTGAAAAGCTTAAAGGTTCATCCAAACATAGTGAGATGCATACAAAGATTGATGGCCCTTTGGAAAACTAGATTTACTATGTCATGTGAAAATTATCGCGTGACAACGAAAAACGTCACCTTACAGAGGACCGTCTTTCAGGGCATACTATGAGCCCTTTGTTTATTTGCATCACACTTCTGCCTCTATCTCTCGCACTAATAAATTCTCCTGGATACTTCTGCGGCGACACTCATCATCGCGAGCCTAAGGTCACTCATGTATTTTATATGGCTGACCTGAAGATCTATGCTTCTGATAAAGCAAACTTCATAATGCTTTAAATATAGTCAAGGAACACACAGGAGAGATTAGTACGGACGTTGGATTGGAGAAGTGTGCCAAAATTCATCTGAAGAAAGCAAAGATTGTTGGCGTTCCTAAGGACCATAAGCTTGTGGATATAAGTGTTGTTAGACATCTTAACACTGGAGACACCTATACATATCTGGGCGTGCCTCAAAGCCGCATTCAGGATGTGACATCAGTGAAGGAGTCTCACCGTAGCAGATACAAGCATCTTCTTCGACAAATTTGGTCTTCAAATCTGTCAGCGTTGAACAAGGTATCTGCAACTAACATGCTTGCCGTCCCGGTTCTACTCTACTCGTTTGGAGTTCTTCAATGGACGAAGAGCGAGCTTACGGCCCTTGATATCGCCATACGTAAGATTATGCATATGCATAAGAACTTGCATATCAATTCGCCCGTGGCCGAGACCCTTGGTCTGAATTTTAACATCAGAAGTGAGGAAAGTGCATTACTCCATCTAGATGCTTTACTTCTAAAAGCTGAATTAAAGAAAGCAGAGGTTGAAAAATTTCGGCAACAGCTACGCGACAAGAAAACGCTCGGAAACTTTCACAGAAATGTAGAAAAACAGACATTTAGCATGCCAGGACGGTGTCATTTCACCATAGTTTACCGTGACTGCATTTTATTTCAAGAAGTTCCCAGCAATAGGTGACCTATCTCTACAGGGATAATGCAACCTTAAAAGTGCTTTATTGCCATCTTTGTCGCTCTTACGGTGTTGGCCGTGACCCTGCCCTGCCGAACGCTACGAGGGAGATAGTCAATTGTACAAAACAAGAAGTGCCCAATTTTCTGGAACAATGATTTTTGGACAGCAGTCTCCGCTGCACACTCGAGGCCTGACATCGTTCTCCAAGACTTTGAGAAACGAACTATATTCGTGATCGAATTCTCGGCTTCGATCGGCCACAACATCACTACCAAGGAGAAGGAAAATGAGGAGATGTAACAAGACATTGAAAAGGAGGTGCAACGACTGTACCCAAAATATTCGGTGAAAGTAATTGTCCTTGTTGATGGTTCACAAGGAGGTGCGCAACTATCACTGGTGCGTAACCTTACAGTCGTATCCGCGTGCCAAAAATATGCCTAGGCACTTGCGAGATGGATGCAGAAAGCTGTCAGCCTGGGAGGTCGCTTTGTATCATCAAGATACATGAGGGTTACTCCAGTCTTTGGCTGTGATTTCATCGTGCCCTGGGACCACGCATCCCACGTTCGTGAGATTGCAGTTGCTCCCAATGGAACCCTGCGGTGGTTGCTTAACCTTCCTTGTTTAATTATATAGACGTGGTCATAGGTGTGATGCACCGCTGTTCTACTGGTAGCCGATGTCATTTTCAGATGGCAGTGCCTCCCACTGGGACCCTACAAATTTTGCGCAATACGAGATTACCAATTACAGGCAAGCAGATGACTGCCACGTCAGTCGTATGTTTTCACGACCAAAGATATTATGAACATCACGACTCACATTTCAGATGGCCCTATAGTCTCATAAAACACTGATTTCGAATAAAATATCGTAAATCACTCGGAGGGTTACATAGGTCCTCATGTGGAGCTCAATTTTCGCAAGGATGCTTTGAAAAACCATTCGGCCGTGGTTTTACAACTCGTCCTGCAAACATTGATCTCCCCGTAAAGACATCTCTAACACTCCTTGTCACGTAATATACTATTATTTCTCTATAAAACTGAGTTTGTACATTAATTTTAAATTATTCCTTCATAGCACCTTCAATTTCTCTCAAAAACAAGCGTTTAAAAGTTTGAAAACTCAAAACTTAGAAAACTTCATATTTTAAACGCTTTCAAATTTAGACTTGAAAGTAAAGGGTGGCCAGTGGCCACTGGACTGGATAACGGGAAATAATCAATGATAATTTTTTTAGACTGGGAAAAACACGTGAAATGACTGAATTTCAAATATTCAGGATTCATCCATTTCAATTTTAATTCCTCCTAAATTTCAAATTAAGTGTTAGTAAATTAATGACGTTTAAAATTAAACAATTAAAAAAAGAATCCTTCAAGACAATGTCATACTTACCTGATTTCTGCATCACCCAATTTTTTCTTGGAACAATTCACGTCCAAGCAAAATCAGATACTAAGTTGAAAGTATGGAAATTCAAATAAAGGACGCTAAAGAACGTTTTTATGATCCTAAATTTCTATAATAACAAAGAACCCCGCATAAAATACATGGGGAAAAAACATTCGGTCAAATTGGACGAAACTGCGCAATTTCGTCCAATTTGACTAAATGTTTTTTTCCCATGTATTGTGTGCGGGGTTCTTTATTTATAATTCCAAATTGGTATGCCATGGCCCTAAAGACTTGAAATTGAAAATTTGAGTGACCGAGAAGTACCGGAAGTGTTTTTTTTAAAATCTTAGTGGATACCCTGAATGAATTTTAGTATTCAAATTTAGTATTCAGTATATTTAAATTACAATAAGATTAGCAAGAGGCAGAACCGCGTAAATTTAATCTTTTTATTTGAGTAAAGTCAAAAACATTTGTATACTGTAAGCAATTTCATGGAGAGGAATCCATTGACAAAACCATTTCATAAATTTGAGCATTTAAGATTTTATTTTGACAACTTAAATATTTATGAGTTAGGATTAGAATTGGAAATGAGGATACATTTTTTTACCCTACTAGTTCTTTGTGTACAGCATTTATCACCATTTATCAGATAAAAAATTTTTCCAAAGTCGTTTCACGCTCATTTTCCGCTGCACTAACAAGTCTTCACGCGTAACAATTGCTTATTTGATATAATCTTGCGAGCACAAACCGCCTTTCCTTGCTGGTCGTCAAACACGGCCAGTTTAACACTGCTCATTTTTTTACACTGATGTACATGATTTTTAATCTTGTGTTGAATTATTGGCTGGCAGGTTGTCCACAAAAGTCTAACAATGAACTGTGTTTATTGCAACGAGAGTGTAGAGTGAACAATTTCGTTTTCCTATCACCCTATTTGGTATTCGTCGTCAATTTTTCATACTTGTGATAGTTTTAAATTATTGAGTGGCATTTTGATCATATTAAAAAAAATTAATAGATTTATGTGATATACATGGATTTGAATTGAATAATACACGGTGCGTCCCAAAAGTCATGAAACATATTTTTTTCCGCGCCCCTACTGGTTGCAGCCCGTTCGCACCGGTTGATCTATGTATACAAAGCCAGGCATATCACATAAA
>CAKNXH010062393.1:11696-44903 GCA_932178445.1 Andricus quercusramuli
GGGGGGGGCTCAGCTTCACAGCGCACCCAAGGTCAGTCTACTCCGAGTATCGGTATAGTCAGGCCTTTTCATACTGCATTTTCCTTGGCAGGATGTTTGAAAATTAATTTTTGTAAATGTAAGCTTTTTTCAATAAATTATTGAAAATCAGGTATCTAGATTAAATGCAGTGTGCAATTTTGAGATAAAAAGCAATAATATATAAAACTATACTTCGATATTTTTGTAAAATAACGTGTATTGTGGCGAGCTTATGTCAGTGCATGCGGCTCAGTGCAAATGCTACAAATACCAAACAGCGCAAACAACAAAGCGGTGTCTTTGCAGCTTATTCTGTATTATTATTACATTTAAAATTTCATTCTTTCACAAGCAATCTTTGAAAAGTGATTAACAATAAAAATAATTTGACGGGTGACACTTTGGCAAGTAATATCATTTACCACAATCAAATACAGTGAAATTCCCTTTATTTTAAAGATCGCTTATTTTGAAGTTCACCTAGTACACGCTCATTTTAAGTTGCGCAGTTTCATCATTTTCCACCACGGTCCTTGTACGAACTTTACGGTGACGCCGGCGTCAGTGGCTGACCAATGATAAAAAGAGGCCCGAAGAGCGGGAAGCTTTCAATGGAGTATTTTAGCATGACTTCATTGGAATGCAGACAACTTTTTCGAGAAAATATGCTAAACGTAAAAGTCGGATCGACTTGATCAGAACCGGGTACACTAAGCTCAAATTTCGGATAGTTGATTGTATTTCGCGAAACACTTGAAAAATATCACTATTCAGACCTTCATAACTTACCTTTACGCTTGGAATATTTTCTCCAAAAAAGGCGTATACACATGCAGTACCATGTCCTAACCTTCCTGACGGCTGATATTACCACCTATCCTAGCACTATACACTTGGAAACTATTATTATTCAGACCTTTATAACTTACTCTTACGTTTAGAATACTTTCTCCAAAAAGTTGTCTACACTCCTACGTCACTCGTATTCTAACCTTTCTGATATTTCCACCCATCCTTCCATGCCCGCGACGTCATCATGCCACAAAACTCACTTGTCTAGTCCGCGAAATATTTGCTTCATTTTTTGATTCTATTATATTGATTTTTAGTTGGCTATAGGAAATGTTATATTTGTCACTTCCAGTCACGTCGTACGTCAATAAAAACACTGGCCAGGGAACTGCGACTTTTTAAACTGCGCAATAAGTCGGGACCGTCTGAACCGTTTCCAATTGGAATGCATATTGCGCAATATACTCGACTGAGTACTCGTGCACTGAGGCCCTTTCGAGGCGAGAGTCGCAACCGCCTCTCGCCCCTTGAGCTCAGAAACTGCGTGGACCAGCCGTTCTAGAATGTCGGGTGTATTTATCTGTATGTTATTATTGATAGTATCTATTGATTTCAAATCAACCCGCGCTTTTCGGCACATGCACAGTTCAAAAAGTTGCTTAGAGCATGCGCAGCGATACGAGACTGGGACAGCCAATGAACTTCGTTGGTAAAAAAAACTGCCGAATCGCGGTAGAGGTGGGGGCCCCTCCAGCCTTAAAATAATTGGTCGTGTACTATTCACTGAGTTGAAATGAGTGAAAGAGTTCATGATTTTCGAAGAGTACGTAATCTTGAGTCTGAGTTGAGATGAGTGAAGAGAATCGAGCCAGAGTTGGTGAGAATCGAAGAGAATCGAAGAGAATACGGATGAATTGGAAGAATACGCGAAGATCAGGAAGAGTACAAAATGAGTTGAAAGAATATTGAAAGAGTTCAAAGAAATTGCCGACACGGGGATTGTCAGATGATTTTTCGGTGAATCCGCATAAATGAAAAATAATTTATATGAATCACTCATTTTTACTTTATACATACATAACACATATAATACATATGATACATATAATACACTTCGAAGTATATGCATATATGATACATAATCAGCATGTCACATTGTAAAATAAATGTCAGAACCCTATAAATTTCCGTTCAATGGAAAAAATATTTTTCCAGTTAGAGGGTGGCAGTACAGAGGTAGATAACCCATATTTTTATCGAAACTCGGTTTACTCCATAAAAATTCTTTAAAGATGGAATAAACATCGTGGAAAAATGTTTGTTTCAAAATAGCATTTTTTGATAGAATAAGGAAAGAAAAAAAAACTGGTAATACACTTTAGTTTAAATTTCAACTTCGTAGTACATCTTTCTTAAACCTTCTCGCACCAATAGTTATTGAACTTAATATCGTTCATTGCGCAAAAAATATATTTTAATTTTCTTCGGATTTTTAGAAAAATATTTCTGTCATGCTACTTTCATATCGCGATCTTGAATTGGGATTCTGTTGGAACAGAATACGTTTTGTATATCAAACTTTTTTTTTATCCACATTCAGCATCCCCATATGTCGTAATAATCAATTTTGGATCCGCAAAAGTAAATTCTTTGGATATGAAGTTAATAATCAGACAAAAAATGAATTTCTCAATACTATAGATTTAATAAAAAAAATTTTTTTGGATCAAATTTAACGATAAAAAATTTGTGTTTTTAAAACATCTTTTCATCTCAAATAAAAAGATAATTCAGTGCATAAAAAATGTATGCAAATATTTATTTTGAATAAATGCAATTTTCTGTCTCTCCTAATGTGATTATTACCGTATTATCAATTACAATCTCCTTTATTACGCGTAAAATAAAAATATCAGCAAGTCAAACAGTAACTGAATACTCAGAAGTTCGAAGAATTTACGTGATTCTCCCTGAGTTAGCGCGATTCCCTAAGATTCGGAAAAATTTCTCATGATCTGGCCGGATCATAAGAAATTTCATTTGACCTGTTTTGAGTGAAGAATGACTTTTAACTCATTTCGACTCAGTAAATAGCCCCTCGCTTTGAAATGTAATACTAAAAAATACGCCACAAAGCAGCGCTTTGTTGTTTGCGTTGTTTGGTATTACTAGCTTTTGCACTGAGCCGCATGCACTGACATAATCCTACTACAATACACGTTATTTTACAAAAATATCGAAGTATTGTTTTGTACACTAATGCTTTTTATATTAAAATTGCACAATTCATTTCATCCAGATACTTAATTTTGAATAATTTATTGAAAGAAATCTTACATTGACAAAACTTAATTTTCAAACATCCCGTCAAGGAAAATATCAGAAAATGCGCCTCATGCGGGCATGGGCAGTCAGGCTGCCTGCCACTGCCGGCAAGATGAGGTATGAAAAGGCCTTCAGGATCGCAGATTCAGTGCACCCCTGTTTTGGGACACGACGCAAAGAAGCTGCCGAAGCTAACGAATTACTACGAGCCTACGGGGAGTATAATTTACCGTATTTGCAAGTTAGAAGGTGGTTGAAGGAGTTTAAGGAGGGCCAGGAAAGGAAGGACGATGACCTCCCTCTGCACGGCCATCAACAAGATAACCGATGAAAATGTGACTCGTGTGCATGATTTTTTTAATTCTCACCGTCGAATAAGTTTTCGGTTGTTAGCTGACACTCTGAACTCTGGTCATCAGCATGCAAAAAGACATAGCCGCTACCTGGCTGCTGCATCACGACAATGTCGACAATACGCCCAGCCAATCGTCTCTGCGCGTCCGTGTATTCCTGACGAGGCACAACGCGGCAACGCTGTCGCAGCCACCCTATAGTCCCGACCTAGTTCCAGTCGACTTTTTTTGTTTCTGAGGGTCAAGACCGCATTCAAAAGACGCTGTTTTTATAGCATTCAGGCTATCCAACCGGCCGTGACAACAGGTTTCCGTTGAGGCCTTCTAGGGAGCGTACCGGGCATGGGAGAGTCGGTGGAAAAAATGTGTAGATGCTCATGGAGGGTACTTATGATTATCAACACTTTGTACCGTTATTGTTAATAAATCTTTTTTTTGAATATATTTCATGACTTTTGAGATGCACCCTGTATATTGTGTACCTACGAGGCAAAAAGTCTTTTTGTCCGAGCGTAAGTTCGCCTCCTTGGTGCACACGATATTTTATGTAGCAAAGGTATGATTTACAAGTTTATCACGTCTGACATTTGATGTTAGGTTGACGCGTCCATATTTGTACACTGGCGGCATAGAATACGCATGTACGGGGATCATTTATGATCATAATCGTACTTCGCCCCACTTCACACATGCGCATTCGCTGTCCCTCCTCCTATTGTGTAAACAGCATCTATCAGAACTAAAAAGATACTGATAATACGCGTACATCATGGCTGCGTTACATAAAAGTATATAACTACCAAAAATATATTTTCCTTTCACAAACTCATTAATTGATATTTATTCTTAAGCGGAAGCTTAAGAAAAAACACTTGTCACAAACACAGTTCTAACAGTCTAGCACTCATGTAAATGTAATTTATTATTTTTGTTACAATTTGCTCTCTCCGTCACCTTATGTAGTTACCTTAGTAGATTATTACACTTAACAAAATAAGGAGAGAGGAAAAGGAAAAAAATAAAATAGAGTGAAGTAACAAACGAACACAACACTATCGACAGTCAGTAATACAGGGCTGGTGTGGGTGAACTGATCTCGGCTTCGTGTTATTTTGCAGTGACGCAGCATAATCACATAAGTCAACAAGAGAAGCGCCGAGCCGGAATCTCTCGTCCGTTGCAACAAGCACAAGTTTCTAAACTGCAAAAATTGAACAGATTGCGCTTTATCTCCCTAGGGCCAATAATGAAGAGCGTGACGCGTTTTAATGAAATTGAAAAAGTGTGAGTTAAACAAGAGCGCAGATATAAGTAATATGGACTTTCAGAAGCCATCAGTGTATGATTTTGAAACTAAAACTGTAAACTGCGCTTTTTCGTTCTTGCCATTTTTTGCGAAAGTACAACATTATTGGAAAGGTTATGTGCAGTATGTTATATTTGCTATCTTGAACTTTTATTGTCGTTCGAGATCGGCAGTCATGTAAAAAAAGTTTGAAGAAAATTGTTATCCGCTAAAAGTTATTCAATTATTAAATTCTTAGTCGAATAAACATAAAGCGAAGGTATTGTTACTGCAGAACCTGGAAAATGTAATGCATTTTTTTTAATTCTCTAAATTTCACAAATTCTTCTCCCACTACGTTTTTTTTTTTGTCATGGAAATAAGACTGGAAAATTGAAAAATACCAAACATAAGATCACTAAAACTTGAATACTTTCAAGATTGTAAAATCTTCCATTGATGATTTAAAAAATTGCATCGCCTAAAAGTGAATCATATATAAATGCGAGTGGCTTTAAAAATGCACAATTTTAAATGAAATAGAAAAAAGCCAATTCAAAAACCTTACATTTGAAAGTTTACTGCTTTATCTTTGACAATTATTCAAATTATACTTCAATAAGTTTCATTTTATGTGATTACTTTTCTTCAATAATATTTTATTCTTCCTTTAAATCTCAGCTGGCTCCCTGGGGTCAGATTGACCCCAAACCGAATTCGTCTCAATTTAAGACCATTTCTGACTTCGAAATGTTGCTTATTTTCTAAAAATTCGAATTTTTAGGGTTCAAATTTCGTTTCAACATTTTTTCATTCATCTTGAACATTTTTTTCATAGTTAATATTAAATTTAAACAAAATAACTCGTATCAGCTTTTGAACGGAGTATCAGAGAATGTTTGAGAATTTTCGCGTGTCAAAATCAACGATTGGCATTTTGCAGCAAGCATTTTTATGCATGGGGTCAATGTGACTCCAGTAACTGTCACGTATGTGACAAGAAAGGTCATCGAATTTTGAAATCAAAAATTTTGCAGCAGTCCTGTATAAGAAATTTGTTTAAAAATTACTAAAATTTTTCAAAGATTTTAAAAAGTTTGTATATCTTTCGAAACAATATCAACATTCTCTTAAATTTCTGGATTACACATTTTTCAGTATTAAAATTGCTTGGCATTTATCGCACTCATTAAGTGTATCAAATTTTTGTGAAGTCTCTATTTTTTATTTCATTATATACAATATTTTAAATAAAAAATGTTCAAGAAAACACAAAATATGTACACTCTTATATGTGCGATGCTTCAAAAAACATCAACTTTAACAAAATTATGGTGAACCTTGATCTTTTTTCTAAATCATAAAAAAAAGATTACTGCATTTTGAGGCAAATCGGAGTATATAGGTATAGATAGTGTATATTATAGGTAGTGCAAACGGCGTTGAAGCTTGAATACAGAATATATCTCAAGTTAGTAAAGTGATTTTAAACTTAGGTCTCTGAATTCGGTTTGGTTTCTTGTATAATTTTAGATGATTTATAAGCCACAATCTTATTATGATTATTATACCCTCAAGCCAAATCCCTTTCGGGGTATGCGTAATTCGTTCGGTTCTTGCCTCGTTATACTGCTGGGGACCAAGATGGTAACTCGAAGTAAGGGATGTGTAGGAGAAGGAATAGGTTTTAGATCAATATAGAAGTCGTGTGTTCTTTATTCAAACAACATACTCATTAATCTCTCTGGCAATCACATCAGGTGAAGAGCTTCACAAAGCCATCGTACATCATGGTGCACACGTAAATACGCAAACTGACTAATATTTAACATCGGAAGATCCATTGGCTCTTCACCTCAACCACATCCACCAATCAAAGCTCTTCACGAGGGCCCATGAGTATCCAAACGTTTTCGTTTCATGCGTCTGTCACCCCCTGGCATTCTTCGTCACATTTCCTAGAGTCAATTTAGGCTCCGGATGCAAAATGGAGATATAGAATTATTTTGCTGGAGTGGGAAGGCCCCTGAGCACTTCAGATTGAAGTTTCGAATTTTAATTTTTAAAATACATATCCACATTTTAAATTGAATGCCGAATCGTTTTCGATTCATAAAAAAAGTTGTAGCTTTTTTAGTTTTTGAATTATTTAGAAAAAAACTTTTTTTCTCTGATTGAAGTATTTCGTCTTTTTTCACTTCAAATCGGGACGTAGTCGGATCTTCTTTAAATTTTGTTCTAAAAATTACAAAAAATATGCATTGTCATGCTCTGCGACCGATGGCGTTAGCAAAAGTTGAAAATGTTTATTTGAAAAAAAGTTAATAATTTTTTGCTGAGGCGTTGCATAATTCGTGCACAAACAACTTTGATCGTTTCGGAAGTTTCAAAAAAGTCTTCTCGAAATTTTTAGCTCAATTGAAATAGTAGTTAACAAACTGTTGATGTTTTAATTTTTTGACGTGATCGATTTTCTCCCGCGCAGGCTGCGGTCCGGCCGGTAACGCTTGAGGTGGAACGCCGTCGCAGAGGCCGGTCATATACAGATAATTTTTATTTAAAATACGAATAATCATGACCTTTTCTAAGTTACATGAAATGGGTAGTGATAATTCAGAATTATTCTTATTAACTTTTTGGTAGTATTAAAATAAAAATATATCCTATTCTAAAAAGTTCATTGAGTCGAAGTCGAAATATCGTAACGCCTATTCCCGCACTTCTGATTCGTTGCTCAAGTATCGATTTCGACAATCGATATTTACCGCGCGGCGATGCATGCGCAGTTGAGTGAGGGGCACGAATTGGGAACACTGCAGTGGATAAGGCGACGGTTGAGAAGCACGCGCACGTGTAGTGTTCTAAAGAGTTTAAGTGCTCGGAAAAATTCTCACGAGCATGAGAATATGCTCGAGAATATGCTCGACCTTTATGTTCTTTTAGAATTAAATGAGCATTTTTTAGCATTTTGAATTGGGATTTAAACAATCGTATTTTCTACTTTCATTAATAATAATTACATTGTTTACATTTCGCGGGAAAATGCATCACTTTAAATTCAACTCAAAACATTAATTTTCTATCAAAAAGACTCATTTTAAACAAATCACACGAATTTTCATCTGCAAAAAATCAATTTTCAACCAAAATTAGAACAGTTGAAATGTCAGAAAAATAAATGCTCAACAGAAGAAAAAATTTCAACAAGATATTTTTTTTTCATTGAAACAAATTATTTTTAAACAAAAAACGTAACAATTAAATTTGTAGTTGGGACAATCAATTTTCAATCAAAAAAATGAATTCTCAACAAAATAATTTAATCTGAAACTAAAGAAGATAAATTTACAAACCAAACATATAATATTTAAAATTTGCAGTTAGAGAAGAATATTGAAAAAAATGAGTTTTCAGTCAAATTAATTAATTTTCAACTGAAAATATAAATTTTAGAGCGTAAATGGAATCGTTTTATCTTCATTTGAAAAAAAAATTAATTTTCAACTGAAAAGAAATGAATTTTCAACCAAAGAAATTAATTTTTAATCACAATGATGAATTTTTAAACAAAAATATTGAATTTTGACCAAATAGTAGACTTTTCAATCCAAAAGATGAATTTTCTATCAACAAAAAAAAACGAATTTTCAACTAAATAGTTTTTTTTCCAATGAAAGAAATGAATTCTTAACAAAAAATAGAATAGTTCAAGTGATTTTTCAACTAAAATGATGAATCTTCAATTTAAAAAATTTAATTTTGAACCAAATACATTAATTTTCAAAAAATAGTTCCATTTTCACCGAAAAAATTAATCTTCAATAAAATTAAAGTAAATTTTAAACGAAATAGTATAATTTTCAACTAAGAAAAATATGGGTTTTTTTGATAACGAAGAAATTATTTTTAACGACATAATTCAATTTTAAACTAAAAAAGATAAATTTACAAACCAAAAATATAAGATTTCGATTTTCAGTTACAGAAGTATATTTAGAAAAAACGAGTTTTCAGCGAAATTAAATAATTTTCAACTAAAAATATAAATTTTCAAGCGAAAATGGAATAGTTATATCTTCTGTTAGAAAAATTAATTTTCATCCAAAAAGAAACAAATTTTCAACCGAAGAAATTAATTTTAATCACAATGATGAATTTTCAAGCGAAAATATGAATTTTTGGCTAAATAGTGGATTTTTAAACCCAAAATATGAATTTTCTCTATCAAAAAATAAAAAAGAATTTTCTACCAAACAGTTTTCTTTTTAGCCAAAGAAATTAATTCTTTAAAAAATAGATTCATTAAATTTTCTACTGAACAGATAATTTTTTAACGAAAAAGATTACACTTCTATCAAAAAAAGTAAATTTGCCACAGAAAATGGAACAGTTAAAGTGAATTTTCAACTAAAATGATGAATCTTCAATTTAAAAAAATTTAATTTTCAACCAAATACAGGAATTTCAAACTAAAAAGATAAATTTTCCACCAAAAATAAAGTAGGATAATTTTCGGTTCCTGAAATAAATTTTCAAACAAAAAACAAACGAATTGTCAACAAAACTGTTAAATTTTCAACCAAAAAGGTGAAATTTCAACTAATGAGAGTACTCTTCTACCAAAAAAGACGGATTTCCAACAAATAGTTGAATTTTAACCTAAAACAGATAAATTTTCAACTAAAAATAGAATACCTATTTAAATTTTCAGTGAAAATATTAATTTCCAATCAAATTAAAGTAAATTTTCAACGAAATAGTATAATTTGTAACCATGAAGACTACATTTTTATCAAAAAAGATAAATTATCGACAAAAAATAGAACAGTTATATTTCCAGCTTAAAAAATTAATTCTAAATGAGAAAAAAACAAATTTCAAAGCAAAACGATCAATTTTCAACCGATAATATGAATTTTCTTACAAAATAGATGAATTTTTTAATAAAGTCCATGAATTTTCAAACAAATATTTTTATTTTTTAAGGAATTTCCAACCAAAAAGATGAATTAGTCACAACAAAAAATGAAATATTCTCCCACAAAATTTGAATTTTTAACAAAATACAGGAATTTTAAACCAAAAATTTGAATCTTCAACTTAAGAAGATATATTTTAAACCAAACATGTACGAGTTAAATTTTCAGTTAAAATAATAAATTATCATCTAGGAAACATTATTGCCAACAAAAGAATTGAATTTTCAACAAAAGAGGGAGATTTTAACTAGAATGATGAATCATCAACCGAATAAATAAATTTTTAACAAAGTAGTTCCACTTCCAACTAAGTAGTTGAATTTTCTACCAAAAAAGATGAATTCTCAACGAAAAACGTGATATATAATCTTTTGGGATGTAGAATTTTAACAGGTGATAAAGCAGGAGAAATTGTATTCATCCATCTAATGATTTGCAATGACTATCAACAAAAGTCAGGGACAAACTTTCGATAACATCGAAGTAGATCTTCGTAAAGATGTATTTAATCATGGACAATTGTATGTGGCGTTTTCGCGAGTTAGGTCTGGGCAAACATTACGGATTTTCTTAGGAGAACAACGCTAAAGTGATTTGGTTAAAAATTATGTGTTTACAGAATTGTTTAAATAGATTATAGTTGAATACGATATACATAGCAATAATATTGAATGTATTTAATTATTATTACACCATTTTTTCATGATTTTTAGGCATATGTACTTTTATAAGAATCTTAAATAATTGAAAAACTTTAATCATCAGATAGAATTTCCAAAACTGTCATTAATCGAAATGAATAAAACGCGCGCGCTTCAGCGCGCGTACGGTCTCGTATTGAATAAAATCAAGAATATAAATAAAATAAAAAAATGAAATTGGAAATACTATATTTTGCGCAGGTATTAATTATTAAATATTAACTATTTCAATAAACACATGAAATACAAGATTTATAACTTTGACTCAAAGAATAATTTTAGGTAAATTAATGGTCAATTTAACCAGACTTTCTCTGGTTAAAGCTTATGATTATCGTTTTAAAACAGTAGTAAATTTATTGTAAAAATGATCTCTAATTTTTTTCAAGTAAAAACCGCCACTGCATTTATATTATGAAATTTTTTACAGCTTTCATGATACGTATTCAGATATAACTTTAAAAAGAAAGAAAATATCATGCAATATTTCAACTATTATTTTTGGTTACTTATGTTTGATTATTTATTTTGGTACGCAAGAGACAAGAAAGGAAACGTATACAGATTCTTCATTTTTATGACTTTAATGAAATAAAGCTCATCTTTAGAAGTGGCAACGTTTAAATATTTTAATCAGAAAGAAAACAAAAGAATTATTATAAACTATGATTTTCCGTGTTTTATTGTATTTGAATTAAAAAATCTCTTACGTACTCTAAGGCCGAGTTCACTTAACTCTGTGGCATCAACGGTTTGCCGGGCAGGAGATATTCTTGCCTATACGCCGGAAAATTAAAACATCGACAGTTTGTTAACTACAATTTCAATTGAGCTAAAAGTTTCCAGAAAACTTCTTTAAACCTTCCCGACCAATTTTCTGACTGACCGCTTTTGCTTGCTCTAAATTCACTCGAATCTCATTTTCCACTTTTGCTGACGCAGTCGTTCGCAGAAGAAATATTTTAATTAGATAAAAAGACAGTTTTTTGTAAACAATTCGAAAACTAAAAAAGCTACATCTTTTTCTGTTGAAAGAAAAAGATGCTTAATTAAATTTTCAATGCGAATGCGTATTTAGAAAATTAATGTTCGCAACTTTATTGTCAAGTGCCCAGGGGCCTCCCCGCTCCAGCAAAGTAATTTTACATCTCCTTTTTGCATCCGGCGCCTTAGTTTTCCTTTACGCGACCCTGTCCTGGCATAGAACTTTTGCTTTTGTCACATCCATACATCCTTTCATGCAGTCTTTCTACGGCTCTTTATAGTTTATACCATTTCGCTTTAGATTGTCATTCACATATTCCCACCATTCTTTCCTCAGTCTATCTCTGGGTACTTAATTTATATAATAAACTAATACGAATTCAGATACCTATATGTAAAATCACTTCTGTCTTAATCGTCAAGTTGATACAGTAATCTTTCTTCATGATTTAGAAAAATATTATATCATATTAATAATTTATAATACTGATAACATTATTAATATTAATTATATTAACAATATATAATATAATAATTATTATTTCTTGTTGTCGGGTGATTTCGGTTTTTTTTTTATCATCAGCCACGGATTACGTCAAGTGCCTGTTGAGTTAAATATGTTAAACTGTAAAATAATGTTTCAAACTTATTATATATATATATATATATATATATATACACTACCGTGCAAAAGTATAAGGACATCATCGGAAAAATATATTTTTTGAGTTTGTGATTGTCTGTTATTGTGTTCAACAGCATTTTATGATTAAATCTTGTATATAAATTAGAAAATAGACTATTTTGTTATGATTTATGTTCATTAAATGCGAATTTTATGTAAAAATATTTTAAAATACCGAAAATATCACGACAAGTCAAATCAGGTTTTTTTCATCAATTTATCCACCTCGTGCTTCGATGATTGCAGCGCAAATTCTTGGAAGCCTTTCGACCAATTTTTGAAGTATTTCAGTTGCGAGATTGTCCCAAGCCACTTTTAGACTTTCGAAAAACTGGTTTTCACTGGTCACTTGCATGTTCTTCACCTGCCGGTTGAGCTCATCCCATAATAATTCGATCGAGTTGACGTCAGGGGATTGCGGCGGCCAATCCATGATTTGGAGCACACCTTTCACTTCCTTGGACCGTTGATAGTTCATGCACAGATGAGAGGTGTGCTTGGGATCATTATCTTGTTAAAAGATAAATCTGTTGCCGATCAAACCCATGCCAGATGGAATAGCACTTCGTTGAAGAATATTGTGATAATGTTCCTTCCGCATTATTCCGTCGATTTTGACCAGTTTTCCAACACCATCGTAGCTCAAATACCCCCATACCATCACGGAGCCTCCGCCATGTTTAACTGTTGGCGCAATACATAGGAGGTTATACCGCTCATCTTTATTTCGACGAACATACTGGCACCGCCTGGATCCAAAAATCTTGAACTTTGATTCTTTGGTCCATAACACAGACTTCCACTGATCTATTGACAAATCTTTATATTTTCGAGCAAAAAATAATCTTTTCCACTTATTTTGTGGTCTTAGAAGTGGTTTTTTCACAGCAACCCTGTGCAAAATTCTGTGTTATGGACCGATGAATCAAAGTTCGAGATTGTTGGATCCAGGCGGCGCCAGTATGATCGTCGAAACAAAGATGAGCGGTATCATCCCCTATGTATTGCGCCAACAGTTAAACATGGCGGAGGCTCCGTGATGTTCTGGGGGTGTTCCAGCTACAATGGTGTTGGAAAACTGGTAAAAATCGACGGAATAATGCGGAAGGAACACTAAGACAATATTCTTCAACAAAGTGCTATTCCATCTGGCATGGGTTTGAACGGCAACACTTTTATCTTTCAACACGATAATGATCTCAAGCACACCTTCCATCTGTGCATGAACTATCTACGGTCCAAGGAAGAGAAAGGTGTGCTCAAAATCATGGATCGGAGGCCGCAATCCCCTGACGTCAACCCGATGGAATTATTATGGGACGAGCTCGACCGGCAGATGAAGAACATGCACGTGACTAGTTGAAAACAGTTGTTCGACAGTCTAAAAGTGGCTTGGGACAATCTCGCAACTGAAACACTTCAAAAATTGGTCGAAAGGCTTCCAAGAATGTGCGCTGAAACCATCAAAGCACGAGGTGGACAGATTGATGAAAAAAACCTGATTTGACCTGTCGTCATATTTTCGGTATTTTAAAATATTTGTATACAAAAATTGCATGTAATGAACATCAATCATAACAAAGAAGTCTATTTTCCAGTTTATATACAAGATTCAATCATAAAATGCTGTTGAACACAATAAAAAACAATCACAAACTCAAAAAATAGATTTTTTCGATGATGTCCTTATACTTTTGCACGGTAGTATGTATATATATATGTGTATATATATATATATATATATATATATAATATAATACTCATGATTCTCTTAAGAGAAGGTAAAATAATTAAAAGACAAAAAAATAATATTGGAGAGACTAAAGGTCTTCTGCCGCAAGTATGATAGCATGTAGAGTCCAGTATATTGATTCTTCACGGTAGAATATGTGTGAGTTTTATACTTATGTTTGGGAACATAATTGACTGGCGCTTATGGATAAAAGTGGATTGGAAAAATAAATTAGTAAATGAAAACGTGAAAGAGAAACATTAAAAATCAAAATTAAGGTCGAACAATGGATTTTCTAACATGTTGTAGTAAAACATATTTTTACCTTAGCTTGGGGATGCCAAATTTGACGATAGTCAGTACTGCCGTACTTTTGACACAATGCTTTATCTACGTTTTTCCCAGCCCCCTGCAACGACTGTACGTTAGCGTTAGTTCACTAGTAGGATCAAGTGAAGCGTGGAACGCAGATGGCGCTGGGTGTCTTTCCAACCTATTTTTATGTGACAATTAAGCATAGGCAAAATTAGTTAGAACTTAATTTAATTGATTTTAATCGTAATGAAAATCGGTGTTATGCATAGCATAATTAATGTTTCATATCTTTTGTTATATTAGAGTAATAGAGTAATTGTGAGTAAAAAATCTTTAAGGGCATGTGTCACAGTCAAATACCTACTACATTACCGACCTCACTTTTTCAATTTTCCGATTTTTTTTTTAATCTAAGAACTTTTTTTGTGAATAAAATATCAGGCTGAAACTTTGGAAAATGTATGAGAAGATAATAAACTACGTTTACGTACTTTATTCGATGAGGAATTTCGCAAAAAATTATTTTCGAAGAAATTAAAACTGGGTGCATTTTTTCAACCTAAGAACTTTTTTTGTATGTGAAATATCGGCTTCAAACTTTGAGAAATGCATGAGCCGACATTGAAGTACGTTTATTTCCACCATTTGAGTATAAAAGATGCAAAAAGAAAAATTCCAACTAAATGTCAACAACCCGGTAAGAAGAGAAGAATTCAAAAAAATTAATACTTTCATATTTAAACGAAAGAGTGAGCATTATTTAATTTTTTTGAATTTGCTAATTTTCCATCGGGAGAAGTGCCCAACGAAAGAATAGGTTTATCTCCGAAACCAATTCTTTTCTATTTCCTTAACGAATGCCGCTTGTGTTGTGATCCATACAGGCGAACATATTTTATATTTTTTTAATTCCTCTTAAGGCGAGCAGTAGACGCACCTCCCATGGTTATTTTTAATTCCACACTTTCATGCTGTATTTTCGATTAATTTAATTCTTTCTAATCCATCCACAAAATGTGTGCACTTACATGATTTCTATTCCTCCGTGTGAAACTTCCGCTTGGATATTTCAATTTTTTAGTCCTCTCCTGATTCCTAAAAATTATTTCAGATGTTTAGCAGTCAAGTTGCGAAAAGTTAACCTAAATTAAAAATCCAAAGTCAAACCAAAAAAATGGTAAGCAGGAAATTTAAAAAATTTAATTTCGACTATGCTGGATAGATTGTTTTTTGGCTCCGTATACTTTTTCTTGTAGCTGTGTGTAATCCATGCAAATTCGCACAGCAGTACCCAGCTAACCTGTTACCATCCTGAAAGGTTCCTGAATGATCACATGTTATCAGAGGAATTGTTACTTGTATGTCAGTCTCCTAGCAGGTAACGGCATAATCGCCGTAGTTTACTAGGGAGGCTTGTTTGCAACCGTTCCCTGTCAGACTAGTAACATGGTGGTAACAGCCGGCAGCGATCTTACCGGACGAAAAACTTCGTGCGCATGCGCAAGTAATAGGCATTCATTGGCTCTGTGAGTTCCCGCACAATTTAAAAGTGCAAACGTAAATAGCTTTTACCTTGATTTTGGAAAATGTTGTTTATATTTTTGCTTGTAGCGCATACGTTTCTTAAACTATAAGAATTTAAGGGGAGAATTTTTTTAATAACTAAATAGTGAAGAAAACAACAAAATATTACAAAAAACTTGATTTTTATTTCATAAAATTAACTTTTAAGAAATTTCACGTGAAACCATCTAAAGAATGTTATTTATTATTAGTAATTTCTATTAAGCGTTGATGATTTTAATATTATTTTGATGAAGCTTTTTAAGTCGCAGTCAATCAGACAATCAGACGCAGTTTTAAAGAAATATTTTCCGAAAAGATTCAAAAACTTGTTGTATTTTTTAAAAACACAGTTTGAAACTAAATTAGAAAAAAATCTATTTTTAATTTAAAAAAATTTTTTATGGATAGCTTACAATGTGCTCTAAAAGTCCCTTGAATATAAAAATGGGATCTCCCTTACTTTTCGAGAAATAATTAAAAACGTAGAGCTCAGACTCACGGGTGTTGGGCACGCCATGTCATAGCATACGTTCTTAAATATTTGTCGAAAACTAAGTAATTAACATGGGCTTTTAAATGGGAAAAGCTCGATTTTCAAAAAAATGGAAAAAAGAAGTACTTGTTATACATTTTTTGTCAATTAAAGTATTGTCATCTCTTGAGGAGTATTTAAGGAATAATTTCCACCCAATAGTTTTTAATTTTGACACACCTGAACCCCTTTAATTGTGCCCGGAAAATGCCCCAAAAAATGCAAAATAGCAGTTTTCTATCAAATTCAGGCTAAAGACGGTATTTTAAAAAAAAATTTCAACATGAATTATTTTTAATCGATAAGTGACGAGTTTTAAATTATATTTTAAATAATTTTAAATTGTTTAAACAATTAGTATTTGTTTAAACAATTTTGTTCCCTCTGTAAATCGTGAAAAGTTATTATCTTTCAGAATAAATCATACAAAGTTGATGAATGTCAAGAGTAGTAGTTCTTGTTTAACTTATTTGGTAATTATTTAAACAATTTTCATTTGTTTAAACAATTTTTTCTCCCTAAAACTGTAAAAAGTTATTATTTGCTGAAAATAATGGCACGATTAAAGAATGTTGAAAGCAATACATTTTTGAAGGATGTTTGGTAATTATTTAAACAATTTTGACTTGTCTAAACAATTTTTTCCCCCTGTAAAGCGTTAAAAATTATTACTTTCTGGAATTATTGACACAATTAAAGCAATTTAAGAGTAATATTTTTTTTCCACAGAATATTTAGTAATTTTTTAAATAATTTTTATTTCTTTAAAAAATTTGTTCTCTGCAAATCGAGAACATCTATTCTTTTCAGCAATTAATGACACAATTATCGAATTTTAAGAATAATATTTCTTTGCTTAAGATACTTTGAAATTATTTAAACAATTAATAATCATTAATATAAACCATTTTTGCAGTCTGTTATGAGTAGTTATTTTTTCAGATCATATATTCGTTAAACTGGATAATTTTTCAAATGAATTTCGGGTAATAAGCATCAACAAACATTTTTAAACAAACAAGAATTGTTAAAAAAATAAAAATTATTTTAAAAATTGCTCAAGATTCTGTAGAAAAAAAATATGACTCTTAAATTGCTTTAATTGTGTCATTAATTCCAGAAAGTAATAATTTTTTACGCTTTACAGGGGGAAAAAATTGTTTAAGCAAATCAAGATTGTTTAAATAATTACCAAACATCCTTCAAAAATGTATTGGTTTCAACATTCTTTAATTGTGTCATTATGTCCCTTTCCAACATTTTTGCAAAAGTATTCATAATTATAATTCCGAAACGAGATGTATATTTTGAGGTTAAGCTGTCATTGCACGTTGCGTTTCCAAACATCTCTTTGTTACAAGCATGTGATTAAAATGACGGGATAATGTTACCTGCTTCGCTTGTAATTTGTTACTACTTTGAATGGGAAATATATTGTCACTGGGTGACCAGCAGGGAAGTCAGCAGTGACTGGTTTTCTGAATCTTGTTACAATTATGTGACTATTCGGACTAGTAACTGTGTTAGCTGGGTAGTGCGTACTACTTTCATGTGAGTAAATAATTTCAAGATATTTTATTTTGTTTCTCCTTGAGACTTGATAATTTTTATAATTAAATTTTTTTATAATATATTTCTTCGAATTGATCTCGGTCGGATTGATATGTAACTTACATATTATTCATATATTGTTATTTATGATATCATTTGAACATGATGATCTTTTATATTTTTAAAGTTAATAAAAACTCTATGACTGATTTCTATTTCTTTTACACTTCTCCACTTTTTAATTCCTCCCAATATGCTTCCATTAAATTTTCCTGAGTCGACTGAAAGGACTGGCTTTTGCGCCTTCAAAGTGACATTATTCTCTTTCTTTCTATTCTTTCTTTTGCATTCCTCCTCTCTTTAATTCCTCCCGATACACTGCCATTTCATTTTTCAGATTTTTCATCATTCAGATTCTGCATTTTTTATAATTCTTCTCTTCTTACCGGGGACGGTTTCCAGTTCGGTCGGTATTCGCGATGAGCACGAAAATGCGAAGTCTGGCGGCCACTAAACGAGGCCAATAGCGATTTCAATACTTACATAATTCAACATTGAAACAACATATTTCACTCAACTTTTATGCTGGACACAACTTTCAAATAATATTATTGTGAGAACACCGCATCATCAATCTTTGACAGCGTGGACCCCATATTTCAGATGTAGACGAGCCAGCTGATAGAGAGCCTCGATTAGTGGCCGCCAGACTTCGCATTGTCGTGCCCATCGCAAATACCCTTACGAAAATAACTCCCAAACTTTCAGCATAAATGCTGAAAAAAACTCTCAAAAAAATCTATCTTGCTTCAGTATGATTTCGTGAAGTGTTTAAACTGGATTGGGTTTTAACTCTAAAATTGAGCATTTACACTGGACGTTCAGTTTAATTTTCAGCGTTTATTCTCATTCACGATTAATGCTGAATAAAATCTTCAAATCTGAGGATATATTCTCAAGTCCACTCTAAAACGCTAATTTGAGCATTTATTTTGAACTATTTTTCAGAATAAATACTTAAAGCTTTTAGAGTGAATTTAAGAGTTTATCCTCATATTAATCAATTAAAAAGAATATTAGACTTATTTAAAAAAAGTATCATGCAACAATTATGTTGGAATCAATAGCATTATTTATTGAATGAAACAAACTTTATATGACAGATTACACATTAAAAAAAGAGAACTATGATAAATTAAGTGAGTATTCTTTTGCTTAGTTTTGTCAATAAACAATACTTTGTATGTCACTTTTGTTCGTCCTTAGATATTTCTTCATCTTTCAAAGGGTGTGCCTTGCTTTTATCTGTTTTAGCACCAGCAGCGCTGAGCTGATGATTGTATAATTGATTCTTAATGATTCGTTGTGAAATTGATTTTACTCGAAAATATAAACACTCATTCAATTTTTATACTGAACATTAGAATAAATAAATTTAGTATTTGCCAAAAGGATAAACACTTAATCGATTTTATTCTGAATCTTCAAGAATATATCCTGCACATTTAGTATATATATACGCCATACGGCAAGTGTTTAATCTGAATTCTTGAAGATTTATCGTATAATTTATTTTATTCTAAAATATATACACTCAACGATTCAGTTTTTATACTAACTTCAGAATAAATATTGAATTTCAGTATTTACTTCGAGTATTAAAACTCACCAGATCAGATTTTATTCTGAATCGACTAGAATATATCTTGAAAATTCAGTACATATTCTGAACTGCCCAGTATATATCTTCGACTATAAGTGTTTACTCTGAATTTTTGAAGATATATCGTGGAATTTAAGTTTATATGCTGAATATTCAGAGTTCATACTTAATTTTCAGATTTTATCTTTAAACTTTGAGAGTTATTTCCATACCGACCGAACTGGAAACCGGAACCGGAGATGACATTTAGTTGGAATTTTTATTTTTGCATCTTTTATACTCAAATAATGTACATAAACGTACTTTACTGTCGGCTCTTGCATTTCTGAAAGTTTGAAGCCGATATTTTACTTATAAAATAAGTTCTTAGGTTCAAAAAATACACCCAGTTTTAATTTCATCGAAAATAATTTTCTGCGAAGTTCCTCCTCGAATAAAGTACGTGAACGTAGTTTATTGCCTTCTCATACACTTTTCCAAAGTTTCAGCCCGATATTTCATTTCCAAAAAAAAGTTCTGAGATTCAAAAAAAAATTCGGAAAATTGAAAAAGTGAGGTCGGTAATGTAGGCATTTGACTGTGCCACATGCCCTTAATGCATTTTTTTCTAGTTGCAGGAAATATGATAGGTTTCAATCGTAACATGGAGAAAAGAAATTTAAATTATTTTTTAACAACAGAAACAAAATTAAACCTATAATTATACCAAATTTTATTGCTAAATTTGAAATTGCTCTATCAAAATTATATATTATATTATATACTGGAACTTTCCAAACAGAAATTACTATTAATTGATTATGATTTTAAAGTTTTTGTTGTCTACTGGTCGTTTCAATATTTTCATGAAAAATATTGAAACGACCAGTAGACAAAAAACTTTTAACATCATAATCAATTAATAGTAATAATTCGTAATTATTACGTATTACTCTGGTCAAAACTAACATCAAAAATTAAAAAAAAAGAAATGACTATTATTTTTATTATTAGCAATAAATATCGCGTAAACCGTAAGTGATAGCTCAAAATCGATCCCAGATTATAATACGGACGTCATATTATAATGCGGTATATGCGGTACTCAAAACTAAAAAATGACATCCATTTTTACCTATCTCTCACGGTTTAAGAGATAATTGTTGTTTAAAATGTTTAAAACTGTTGTTTGTAAAAATTGTTGTTTAAAAAGTGGAACGTTCCCAAGTGGCTGACATTTTACGCGTTCCGGGAACGTTGCTGGAACGTTACGTGCTATTAGGGCAGTGTTTAATTCAATTTTTTTTATTTCTACGAAAGAATTTGAAAAAAATGAAGATATTTTTTCTGTTCAAAATAAAATGTATAAATGATACCTTCGTGATTTATTTGTTCAAATAACTATTATTTTAATTGGTTAACCCTTAGATAATTTTAATATGTAATTCATTGTTATACTTTATCAAGACAAAAAAATATAAACCAGTGCGACCGGCACTGCCGCGCGGTACTATACCACTTATATTCAATATATCAAAAACAGTTCAAACAAAAATATGGAAACATTAATTCACTATTATGTAAATAACAGTAATATTATTACTAGGGCTCTGACTTTGTCAATACCCGGTAACCCGATGACACGGGTATTACTCGGGTACCCTGTTACTCGGGTAGTAACCTAAATATCCAGTACTGGAAAGACACCCAGCGCCATCTGCGCTCCATGTTTGACTTGATCTTACTAGTGAACTATCGTCGATGCAGGAGGCTGGTTTTTCCATAAAGGTCGCCTTCGCGTTGGGCTGTAGAGACAAACAGGCCTTACGGCAAAATGTAGGATGATAGACTGGGGCGGCGGCAATCATAGGGGCAAAGGCGTTTTTGCAAATAACATCGTTGTTCTTTAACCATTTTAGTTCTTCTTTGCATTAGGTAAGTCTATTTCATTAGAAAATTGGTGCTATGAACATAAATCTTGAAAATTTAAGCAATAAAAGAAAAATTGTGAAGAAAACAGTTTTCACATCAAAATAATGGAAGATACGCTGGTCGGAATATAACATTTGCAACATTATTTTAAATACGTGTAGCACGCAAATTTGACAATCTGATAGATAAAACATTATTCCAGCACATCATTATGAAAATTGTTTTTTTTCTTTCAAATTTTGTTGCCTTGATAAGGGTGCCGTGTGAACACCGAAAAGCTGGTAAATACTTTGTATGCTTTCATAGTGTGATTTGATAATAATAAAAATAAAAAAGACGAAAGAAATAAAAAAGAGAAGGAAGGGGATTTGGTTGGTTGCCTTCTCATTTTTCTTTCCTCTTTTTTATTTTTGTAAAAAAATAAAAAAAATTTGTTTCTTTGTTTTTTAGGAATTGCAATAGGAGCATTTTGTGGTGGTTGTCCAAATTTGATCGTTGGATTCTTGTTTTATTTTCAGGAATTCTATACATTGACTTGATATTATTAAACGTTAAATGGGATTTTGAATTTGATTCTAGTCTGATTTAAAATTCTTGAATTTCAAACTCTAGCCTCGAAACAAAGCGCGTGCAGAGGTATGTCACGCCAGCCATTCCAGCCTACAGGAAGTTGGTTCCCAACTTGACTCAGTGGAGAAACAGCGAAACTGTGGCGCTGATCGCCTTTCGCCGAAATGTTGTGTTTAAATTTTGACAAGACTCATACGTGTAAAAATAACCAAAATGGACGTATCAACATCCGATGTCAAAATATAACATTTAAAATCCCTTTACTTGTAACCAGCCTCACGTAACAATTTTATAAAATATTTTATCAAATATTGTTATCATAAATTATACCTCTTACACGTAACGTATATATGTTCAATTGATAACTGCAAAAACAGATGTTGATATCGCTTTAATATTTTATAAATGTGAATATAATCGAAAAAGTTCATGAATTCTTATATTTTATTTAAATTTAAACAAGAAGATGGGACGAAAGGCGATCAGCGCTGCAGTTTCGCATTTTCCCCGTTGGAGTCAAATTGGGAACTATAATAATAATAATCGTGTCATGCCCCTGGTACGTGTAAAACACAAGGAATCATTCTATTTTGTAACGGTCGGTTAAGTAGATATTCTTATTTCAACGAATTAGAGGTGTTATCTCAGCTATCACCATTTTTCATTTTTAAAAAACCTTTACTTTCTTATTGCATACGTGCAAAGGTTATTTTTCCAATGCATAATATTCCCATGAACCAATCTATCAAACTTTGCAATGCTTGTTGGAAAAAATTAAATTAAGAAATCATGGTTTTATTTAAATAATTAATACACGTGGAAATGTGTTATACAATAAATGCGGAACTCGAAGTGAAAAAAACTCATCAATTCCCCGTCTTACTAACTATATATGGGACAATGAATGTTAACCGGTCGACGCTGCTCCGGTCACCCTAGATATAACTTTTCTTCAAAAGTACGGCAGAGTAGAACATGTACTAGATTTTATAATTAGTGCGAATCTAAAGAAATGATTAAGTCTGAGGGAAATGTTTTCTCTCTTTACGCATGTAACGAGACGGCAACAAAAATTAGATTGTCTTTATAACTTAGATTTCTTTAGACAAGATTGTCGTTTCTTCAGTTTCCTTAAGTTGCATCGTATACTCTCGTTACTTTTTTATATGAAACGTTTTCCTTTTCTGATAAAGAAAATTGATAAAATCTCTTAAGCAATAATTCATATACTGAAAATAATGGCAACAGTTTATTTTTTTTTGAGGATCTACTGAGCATGGAGTCTGCTAGAACGGAAAAGTAAATTTAATTCTTAAATTTATTTCTTAATTTCAATTTAATTTTCAGGAAATTTGAACAATTTTCAGAAAAAAAAAAACTTTCCCAGTTACTTCAAATGCCATTTAATGTCACTAAATTGATATCACATGCAATTATTTTGAGTTGAATAAAATAAAATTGCAACATTTTCAAGAATGAAATCATTAAGTTTTACATACAACATTAAAAATTAAATGTGTTTCAAATTCAACAATTTTGATAGTGAACCCTTAAAACTCAATTATTTGTAAATATGAATTAATTAAAGCTTTTTTCTTAAAATAAAACTTCACTATTCATAATAGAATAGTAATGATCTGTGGAAAACTTTGAGAATGAATAATTCTAAATGTGTTCAAAAAATTAAATGATTTCCAAATTGAAACGTTCAAAACTGTATGGTTTGAAAACGTTTGAAACAACTTAATTGGTTTCAATTCACGTGACCCTAAAGCAGGGGTCTCCACAATCCACAGGTGCAGCGTGACCCAGGATCGCACGACCTTTTTCAAGGTCTACTATTTTTTTCGAAGGGAAACTGAGAGAAAATTTATGACCTCTCGGGAAACAATCCCTGTTGGAAGGTCTTAGTTCTGAAATTTGAACATGGATGACCCTTTTTTTTAAAGGGCCCCAAGCCGGAGGAGGTTGGTTGCGCCAATCCCCCTCAGGTAGGTCGTGAGCCATAGGTTAGTTGCGCTAATACTCTTCAAGGGACGGATTAGGAGGATTAGAGGTTCAAAGGGGCGCACTCGAATTGGGCACACGGTCAACCACCCTCAGAATCTAAGACCCGAATTCGGCACAGAGCTGAGGCAGGTATTTTTCGGCTAGCACGAATTGGGCACAGGGGTTCTTTTGGTAGGGGAGAATTGTTCTAATGAGACTACCATACGAAATTCAAAAGTTAGATTTTGATTAATCTACTAATTTTATAGCAAAAATAATAAACAAAATAAAATTGAGATATTGAGAAAAAAAAATTTGAAACTAATTTAAATCTAAAAATGCCAGGAAAATGTTCACTTTAAAAACAAGATGACAAATAAAGTTACTAAAAAATATCCGTTTGAGTGCGTATTAAACTGAGATTAATTTTAAGAAGAAAGCAAAGAATTTGACAATAAATAGTATATTATGCACCAAGGGGGAGAAGAGGTGCTTTTTTGACGAGTGTATTTTTTCAGTACAAGTCGTAGGCGAGCGCGTAGCGCGAGCCGGAGACCAGTACTGAAAACATACACTCGTCAAAAAAGTGCCTCTCCCCCTTGGCGCATACGATATTTTTTATAACAAATGGATGATTTCAGGCATTTCTCGAAATACAGTCATGATTTCAGTCCACATTAGATTTTGTGTAATAAAGCATGAAATTAATGTTAATCTAATCTATGGTAATTTTAGAGGTGATTTATGGTAACTTATTATAGATTACCCAAAATTCATTTTTGAAAATGTCCATAAATTACCGGAAATTTATGGAAAATTTCGGTAATTTATGGTAATTTTACAGGTGAATATGGTAACTTACCCAAAATTCATTTTCAAACATTTTCATAAATTTCCGGAAATTTATGATAAATTACCATAAACTTCCGGACATTTAGGAAAATTTTTGGTAACTTATGGTAATTTTCCAGGTAAATATGGTATCTTACCATGGAATACCCAAAATTCATTTTTAAAAATTTCCATAAATTTCCGGAAATGTATGAAAAATGTCGGTAATTTATGGTAATTTTTCAGGTGAATATGGTAACTTACCAAAAATTCATTTTGAAAAATTTCCATAAATTTCCGGAAATTTATGAAAAATTTCGGTCATTTATGGTAATTTTGCAGGTACATACGGTAACTTACCCAAAATTCATTTTTGAAAATTTCCATAAATTTCCGGAAATTTATGAAAAATTTCGGTAATTTATGGTAATTTTACAGGTAAATATGGCAACTTACCTACGAAACCCTAAAAACAAAACTTCAATCATTAAAACATTCGTTCAAGTTAAATGTAAATTTATTTCAAGAAGATACCAGCACCAGTGTTTAAAGTTACCTATGCCAGTGTCTAAAGTACCTCATCTCGAATGTGCGCATGCGCAGCTTTTTCACCAGTGTCTAAAGTAAGCCATCTTCAAACTGCGCATGCGCGAAAATTTTTTCACGCACAGTCTGCTCAAATAAGGTACTTTAGGCACCATCTACATGCATGCAAACGTCAACTTTAGAGGTGGGTGTTGCAAAAAATGTTTTATTCTCATTCAAACATATGTACGATTAAAAAGCTTGAAATTATATAGTAATAGAATATAGCAATGCAGCAATGAAGGAGAGTATTAGGTACCAAACTGAAGATAAAACATTTGTTCAAACAATACAGGTATCGTAAAATAGATTAAATGAAATATGTTTTTTACAATTAATATTTTACAGAATCAGTGCACTTTTATCCAAATGAGGGTCTTGGACCACGATCTAGATAATCGTGTTTCATGTACAGTAGTGACAGTGTTAATTTGTAGATATTTTTAATAATATATACAATATTTTGAATTATTTTGTCTAAAATGCGTTGGCTGGCTCCAGCCTCTGCCGTATTTGCCATTGCAATTATTATTATTATGTAGGCAGGGTGCTGTGGGCATTTTTAAAGTCAAGTGTCCTGCCAATACAAGGAATAAAAAAACAATTTTAAAAATTGTTATCTCAGTAAAAATTTCAAATCTATCAGAACACAAAAGATACTTTACTTTGCAGATAACGCATTTTAAAACTTTTCAAATTCAATAATAGAATAAATTCAATAATAATTTCATCACTGATTTCCTAATGCGGGTCGAGAATAGCGTAGAATGATATGCATTTAATGAAGCACAGCTTTGATTCAAAGTCGCCGTTTCGATATTGTTCAATTTTGGACTCTATACATTTTTGCTTTCTCATCACGTCATTTCTCTTAGCTTCGACTTCATTTAAACTATTTCGAGTGATAGAGCTGACATTATGTGCATCTTGCAAGCAGTCCAAGAACCTATCAATGTTTGAATGTGGTGACATACAGGCGTCATTGTTCTCTGGTCCTGTGCCCAATTCATGCCAAAATTTCAGAGGGCCTGCCGGCTAGCAGGTCAAACACTGACCGTGTGCCCAATTCGGGTGCACCGGTTCAAAGATGGGGGGTCTCTTTTAAGGGGCGATGGTTAGTTGCGCCAATTACGTTTGGAGACCCCTGCCCTAAAGCCAACACTTACATAAAAAATGTCTACAAAATTTATTTGTTACGGTCAATACAATCCCCGAGCGAATATTATTGAAAAATATAAATCATAATTTGACAATGATTTATTCTACGCGATTTAAATTAACATAATTCAATTTAAAAGCTTCCACTATAAAACGCGTTTTAATTTCATAATATTCTAATTTAAAAAGTGTTCAGTTGAAGCGAAGTTTTTAATTGTTCAATTTTGAATATTTTACATTTAGATTTGAAATAATGTAATTTTTAACGTTTTTGGACAATTTAAATTTGGAATCAATATTTTTAAAATTGAAAATTATTCAATTATGAACCATCAAGGTGACAGCTTAGATTTAAATTTTGAGCGGAAATTCTGGTAAACCCAAATATGTCCAACAACTTTAAATGTCACTTAATAATAGGTACATCAAATTATCATTCTTATTATATCTCCAAAATTATTAATTTTCATTATGCCAACTTAAATTTTCGAATTTTGGATGTTTTGAGTTTAAAATTTTAAACTGTGACGTTCCGTAAGGAAAGGTACCACTTTTTTGATATGAAGTTAAGACCTTAGTTATATCCTGATAAATTTCCGATATTTTAAGCCCAGAGTGGACCCTCTAGGTTGAAAAACGAGTTACCGATGCATTTTTGAAATAGGAACTTCCAAAAATTGCTTTTTTGAGGAAAACGCATTCGAAGTTGGCGAGGGCGATAGGCGTACGTGTTATATTTTGTTCGTAAAACATCAAATATACCCATTTTCTGCCACTTTCGTGACATGAGTACAATGTCACCAGATAGAGCATACATTGAAGTATGATTTCTCATCTAAACCGTAAAATCGATACTTTGAACCTTTGTTCACGAAAACGTGAAACTAGCAACGATAAAATAGGCGTTTCCTTGCTGAATGTCTCAATTTATAAAATTTTCAAGATTAAAATCGTGCAGTTTTGAACACCTGATGTTAAAATGGTTGTATTTTCTAAGCCCTAAAATAAAAAACTATTCAGTTTCTAAAACTTGTGTTTGAAAATCTCAGATTTTAAGTCTCCTAATTTTTAAGTGGATAATCTAAAACGTTTCAAATTCAAATGTAAAATTTTTAATACTTGCTTTCGGAGTTGTTAAAATGTGACGACAGAACATTAATTTGCAGTTTAGATTTTATTATTTCAAAAAATTTTTGATCTCTAAAGGCTTGCATTTTTTATTCTAATAAACGGGCGGGCCCCGCCCCCCTGGAAATGACATGTACTGAAGTTCTAAACTTTCTAATGAACGAAATATTTTTTCCCAATTTTATTTTATCTACAAATATTGTTCCAGCTAAAACATAAGATAATGCATTATAAGTTTTTTTAAATCTATAAGTTGCAATATAAATAAATGAGTATTTTAGCACTGTTTATAGTTTACAAACCCATCAGTAAAAATTTCATTCATATACTGAAAGTAATGGCAACGTTTAATTTTTTTTTAAACTTGTAGTGAGTATGGTGATTGCGTAGAATTATGTCTCCTGGAGTAGTTATTCTGTGTGGTAAATAGTTAAGACTAGAATGAGACAATGATTAAAAAAAGCATCATTCGTTAAAAGAGTTAAAACTCAAATTTAAATTGAGAATTGTGATAATTTGATCAATGACGCATTTTGTCGCCATGACAGGGGATTAAGACAGAAGGGTAAATCATTGAAATTAAAATGATGCAGAGCAAAGCATTGGCTGGGGGGCCAGGCACGAGATGGATGCACCAACGCGAGGCCGTTTCCGAATTTCCGCCCCTCCATGATTCAGCGGATTCCGTTTCCGATCGAGAAGATAAAAAGCGACCGCGCGTCTAAAACGTAAAAGGAAAAAACGTAAAACTTCTAATTTGCTTACAAACTTTAATTTCTCAGTGTTTTTGATTAAAACTATAAGTGGGAAAATCCTCAGATAAGTCACTACAGCATATGTCACCTCCTATATGTCCGACAATGACGCCATTCCTGTTGCGCAAACGGGTCAGATCAGTGTCGTAATACGGATTGTGATTTTAATTCGCGTTCTCGCAATTGTCGCAATATAAAAATCATATAAATCTGACGAGTCACAGCCTTGGTAAGAAACGAGTTTTCCTTGTTATGAAAGAAAAATTAAAACTGACCGAGCGATTAGCTACCAACGAAAATTGTAAAATTGTGGGCATCACAAGAGAATTTGGTGTTTCTGAAAGAACTTATTTCTGGAGTTTATAAGGACAAGGAAAATATCATGAAATAATCTGCTAATTTAATCGATCTAATACCAATACATATTTTAATCAGTAAGGCAATGATTTTTTACTAAATTTTATGAGTGTTAAAGTAAGGTATACTATTATTGTAGGTACATTCCTAAACCACGCGATTTTAAGCTTAATTGGGTCCTACTAAGATATCTGACATATAGGGGGTTCGGTCCCAAACTACTGACATGAGGGTTTGCTGTATTTCATTCACAGTGAGTCTTTGGAATAAAGACTGCAACTTTTCTCGCTCGTAGGTTTATCATCTTGGTACATACACGGAGAAGCTCTGGCACGAGCGGTTAGTGTTACAAAATTATTTTTTTTCATAGCACTAGTCACAGTTGCCAACACACTGCCCGCTCGTGAATTCACACTAGCCGCTCGTGTTAATTCACGAGCGAATAGTATGTTGGCAACTGTGGCTAGTGCTATGAAAAAAAAATTATTATAACACTAACCGCTCGTGCCAGAGCTTCTCCGTGTAGTTAAGTTGTTTCTCCTTTTGTCATTTTATTCCATGTTCCAACTGGCAAAATTATGTAAACGAGGACTGTGGTCTCTGAAGATTTTTGATGCAATGAATTTTGTAAATGACGAGGAAGTATTGCAATATTTATAAATATTTGAAGAATTGTTTGGTCACTCGTTACACGCACTCTTCAACCGCAACTACGTCTTGCCTTAGATTTATGCCTAATCTAAACCTAATGCATTTGTAAGAATCTTTGCTGGTGCAGTGCCCAGCAGTAAAATATTAAGTGAGCAGCGATATTGTATATTTAAATAGTTATTACTGGATACATTCATTTTAACTGAGAAAAATTTGGCGCGCAATTTTACGGAGATATCAAAAGTATCAATAGAGTTTGATTGAAGATTAATTTATAAATTCAGCTCAACTTTTGTTTTTATATTCTTGTTATTTTATGTATAAATATAAAACTGAAAACCCACTGAAGGCGCAACATCGAACACTGATTAGTTACGCTATATGTAACGTTAAGAATTAACTAAGTGACTATACACAAGGGTCCTTGGCTTTTATGGTTAATAATTATTTTGCTCTTTTAGTATTTTATGTATAACTTGTCTGTTGATTATTTTAATTTTCTTCTTGAAGCAGTATGACTTCAGCGTTAAAACTGATACTGACTCCTTTTTTTCTTTCCTATTATAAAGATTCCAAATAAGTGAAAAATCGTAAAAAGAATTTATTCCTGAATGTTTGGCTTCTTATTACTTTTATATATTTTGCATGCATCTGAATACTTATCTCCCACACGCGCACACACAATTTGTCTTCCGAATGGGAGGATTGAGTTAGCGTCATGTTTTTTTGTGACTGATTCTTATGTTTCATTATCTATTACATAGTGGAGATTCAAAGATAGCTTTGCGATTAGATTACGAAATTTTTTGTACAACGAATACAATTTTAAATCAGTTCTTATCAGAACCAAACAAAATGCTCTTATTTGAAATTATAGCTTTTTTAGTTTTAACCATTCTTTTTATTCTGTGAAACTCCGTGATAATTTTTGCTTACGTATATTTAGCATAATTGTCATCATATGGGCGTGCGAATATATTAGACATTGTTTTGCATGACTGTACCTCTGGCGATATTGAATGTATCTTTCTTTACTCTTTATATCATCGTTGTATTGAAAAAAAGGAACATGCTGGCTGTTAGCACGGAACCTCATTAAAGTTTACTTCTTACGAATTGTTTTTTGGTCCCTCTTTGCTTTCAATCCTCTATGTCCTCCAATGTTTGCTCCTGTTTATTTTATTTTTGTCGTATGTGTGAATCATAGATTCATATATTTTATCATGCATAACTTCAGTAATTCCACATTTATGTGGATTTACTTACTTTATTTGTTTACTTAGCAGTTATAACTGCTTTTGGAGGTATTGAATACTCATTTCTTATTCAGGGTGGCCACTGGACGGGGAAATCGGCAAATAATCCGGAGTTTTTTGAGACCGTGATAAAACCGGGATATGACAGTGTACCTATTCCCTAACCGAGAATTATTTTAATTCTTAGTTCCCGTAAAAAAGAAAATTATCCAGTCACTTTAAATGTTACTTTATTATGCTTTATATCGTTTTATGAAATAATGTGAGATTGAGGCTATGTCATGCTTACCAGATTCCTACCTTACTGACATTTTTTTGGAACAACTTACGTCCACAAAAAATGAAGTAATAAGTTGAAAGTTTAAAAAATTAATTAAAGGGCACTAAAGAACTTCGTATGATAATGTGTTTCGAGAATTAGGAAAAAAATTATTTTTGAACTTTTGTTTCTTTGTAATTTTAAGATTGTTTAGTAAATTAGAATGGAATTTTTGTTTCAAAAGGTCTGTTATTCCGTCTAATCCAAACAATGTTAAAGGCTTTTAAATTATGTCCCTGATTTTGACATTTCGACCGTTATGGTTATTTTTACATAGTTTATTTGGAGAAGGGAGCTCGCACACGTCAAAAAACGATTGAAAGTTAAAATTGAAGTCATAATAAATGAGAAGAACAAACCTAAAATATTGTGAGTAACCGGACACTGCTTGAAATATATTTTAAAGTACTTTATAAATACATGCTCGTGGTTCTTATTCATCCTTCTGTAGTTGTGCTTACCGAACAGACATGTTGTGTTGAGTGGTTTTTTTTAGTATATTTTTTTACTGCTTTATCAATTTCTTTGTTTCAGTAATCGTTTTATATTAGGATTTGTTTCACATTTTGTAGTTTCTTTTGTAAGTTATCTTTATCTGTTATGGAGACAGCTCTGTATACAAGAAAGTTGATGACCGATTGCTTTTGAGATGAGTTGTGGTGGAAGGAGGCATCTAGGTATCTGTATGGGGTGGGTTTTCTGTAAACTTCATGTCCTAATGTGTTATCAGATCTTTTGTAAACTAGTACGTCCAAGGAAGGCAATTTTCCGTTTTTTTTTTCAATTTCCATGGCGAACTTGATACTCGGGTGTAACTGATTGATGAAATTGAAATACTTGTGTAGTTCATCCAGTCCATGTCTCCAGATGACAAAAGTGTCGTCAACGTAACGGCACCAAAATTCCGGTCAAAGCTTGGATTTGTTAAAGATTTCAGTTTCTAGATTTTCCATAAAAATGTTGGATATTACAGGTGAGATTGGAGATCCCATTGCTGCTCCTGAGGTCTGTTCGTAGAACTGGTTATTGAAAGAGAAATAGGTATTAGTGAGACAGTTTTCTATCAAATGTGTGAGATTGGAGGGGAAGTTTCCAAAGGATTTAATAATATTGATTGTATTAGAGATTGGTACTTTTGTAAAGAGAGAAACCACGTCGAATCTAACTAGGATGTCTTGGGGTTGAATGTGAACCTGTTGTATCTTTCTAATGAAGTCGAAAGAGTTTTGGACATATGTGAGAGAGTTTCCTGTGAAAGGATTCCGTTCTTTGCCGAGAAATCGTGTTGGTTGTAAGTTGGTAAGCTTATTGCGCCGCCGATCGGTCTGAGTGAAATGCTGTTTTTTGTGGATTTTGGGAGTCCTTAAAGTTTTGGAGAGATTGGATTAGTAGGTATTAATTTAGATACAGTTTCGTTGTCAAGTTTTGAGTCTTTTAGAAGGGTTTTTGTTTTGCTGATTGATATTGTTTTTGTGGGGTCTTTTTTAAGTTTTTTATATGTATCGTCAGTTAGAAGTTCCATGCTTTTGTTGTTATAGTCTTCTTTTTTCATTATTACTGTTGTGTTGCATTTGTCTGCCGGTAAAATTATGTCGTCTTTATTCTGATTGAGTTCTTCAATTGCTGTTTTTTCTTGATTTGTTAAGTTTGAGGAGGGAAGTTGGCCTTGGCATAAGATGTTGGCCGTCCTACGCTGTATGTCATTCGTTTTTTCGGGTGGAAGGATACACAGGGTGTCCCAGACTCAAGTTTCCGGACTTATATGGCTGTATAAAAATTAAAAAAAAAATCGAAAATTCTTTTTCCAAAAATCAGTTGAAGTTTTAGTTTTTGAGTTATTAAATATTTAAGGTGGACCAATCAGGAGCGCGGTATAAACAATCGTGCGTACGGGAGCGAGAATCCAACGTAGTCTGCTGACTGCTGTTCTCCCCTCGCTAACCCCACCTAGGCGCTCGCTTCAATACACTGTGGTAGACTCACGCTCACGTACGCAAGACTCTTTATACCGCGCTCCTGATTAGTCCAGCTTAAATATTTAATAACACAAAAAATAAAACTTCATGTGATTTTTGGAGAAGGAACTTTCGATTTATTTATTTTTATTCTTATATAGCTATACGATTATAAGTCCGGGCACTTGACTCTGGGGACACCCTGAGGTGCGTTAAGCTGGCACAACACTATTGTCATATTGAGATATGACCTATATC
>CAKNXH010062393.1:54903-75839 GCA_932178445.1 Andricus quercusramuli
TATCTCGTATATTAACAGAAAAATTCTAGATGTTCCCTGATAATATCTAGATATTATGTGTTAGTATACATATTTCTAATATCTATTTGCTAGTATCTAGTTTTCTCCGTGTACCGTATAGTACAGTCGGTACGAAAATAGAGTTATGTATGGCCATTTTAGCTTTTTTTGATATGTTTTTATTTGTGAGGATGGACCCTGCTCTACCGATAACCTGCTTACCCTTATTTACGCGTCTATCTAATTCCCCATCTATTTTTCCGTCGTTAGTGAATAGACTACCTAGATATACGTACTTGTCAACTTGTTCTAATTTCTCATCATTTAGGACTATTTTGCATATTGTTTTCTCACTTTTTCCCTCAAGCACCATGACTTTCATTTTATCCACGTTAATTTTGAGGTCCATGTTCTTCATGCTTGTATTAAGTTTATTCAACATTCTTTGCAAGTCTTCGACTGATTCTGCCATAACAATCTTGTTATCTGCGAAAGCCAACCCACGTACCTTGACGGTTTCGAGATCTACACCTTCTTCGTCGAAGAGGGCAGTTCTTAGACACTTATCCATGAATATGATAAATAGCCACGAGGACATAACGCATCCTTGTTTCACGCCTTGCATAATATCGAACCATTCACTCTTTTTCCCATTTACCCTTACACTCACTTTACTACCTGTATATATTGTTTTTATTGCTTGTAGGAGCCTTCCATTCACTCCATACTCTTTAAGGACTTCCCAAAGTTTACTTCTATTTACCGTGTCGAATGCTTTTTCTAGATCGATAAATGCACAGAAGACTTTCTTTCCTACTCTCAAACTTTTTTCTGCGACCTGTCTTAGGCTAAATATCTGATCTGTACATGATCTTCCTGGCATAAATCTACTTTGGACTTCCCATATTTTCTCTTCTGTAATTTGCATTACCCTATGGATAAGTATTTTTGAGTATATTTTACTTACGGTACTTAGTAGGCTGATACCTCTGTAATTCCTGCAGTTGCTTTTATCTCCTTTTCTTTTGTATATTGGTACAATAATCGCTTTTCTCCAATCGTCTGGGACTTCTCCCGTTTCGATACATAAATTTATTAATTCGCACAACCTGTGAGGTATGTACTCGCCACCGTATTTAAGCATTTCAGCGCTAATATTGTCTATACCCGCAGCCTTACCGTTTTTCAAGTTCTTAATTATATCTCTGACCTCAGTGACAAAGACTTTTTCAATTGGGTTTTCTAATGCATTATCTTCTATGTCGCAGTTTTGTTGTCCGATATTTTCACCTCCCAATAGTTCTTTGAAAGACTCTTTCAAAGCGTCTACTATTCCGTCTATATCATATAGCATTTCGCCTTTGCTGTTTCTCATGCTAGCAAACTCTGTACTTTTACTTTCCTTCAACTATTTATATAATAGTTTCATAATTCCTTCAAAGCAGTTTTTTATTTTATTCTCTTCTTCTGTTCTGATTTTCTCTTTACTCTCTTCGACTAGTCGTTTAACTTTCCTATTTTTGTGTCTGTAATCATTTTTAAGTCTAGTTCTCTCCTCATCGCTAAGACCTGTCATGTTCAGCGTTTTATTGTGCGCTTCTTTCTTTTCTTTTTGGGCTGCCGCAATTTCATCGTTCCACCACGCATCGCCAGACTTTCTTCCTCCAACCGCCGTACCACATACTTCGGTCGCAGTTTTGACAATGACATCCCGTAATAAAGTCCACGCGCCCTCTATATCTTTATTGCTTATAAGCGCTTCCCACGTTGCCCTATCTATGCGTTCAGTTAACCTCTTTTGAAACTCTGTTTGCACTTCTTGTCTCTGTAAATTTTCAATTTTTATTCGTGTTTGTCTCGTTTTCTTTGTTTTCTTTGTTCTCCATCCCCGCCCTAAGTTTATTTTGCAGACTAAAAGGTAATGATCAGAATTGCATTCGGAACCCCTCATGACTCTTGTATCTTTAACTAGTTCTCTTAATCTTTCATCCGCAATAACAAAGTCAATTATGCTGTGGCTATTTCCTTTACGCCAGGTGTACATGTGGATCATTTTATGTCTCAACCAAGTATTTGTAATAAATAGTCCCTTTTCTAAGCATAAGCTAACTAGCTTTTCCCCGATATAATTTTTTCTTGTTGGATCTCCAAAATTACCTAGCACCCTTTCTGTATCTGTATCCTGACGTTGGACACCGACCCATCCGTTCATATCTCCTAGCAGAATTATTCTTTCACCTTGATCGCAAATACTTATTGTATCATTTAGAGTGTCCCAGAAGGCGTCCTTAACTTCCCTCGAATCGCTATCAACTGGTGCGTAGCACGCTATGATAAATAATCTTCTGATTCCTACCTTCATTCTAGCCCACAGCAATCTGGGTGATACAAAATTATGCTCCATGAGATGATGACTTGCTTTTTCATTCATAATTAAACCGACCCCTTGACTACGATGCGATTCGCTATCTACTCCTGACCATATTTCACAACCGCCTTTCAACACCCCATTTCCTATGTTTCTAAATTCGCAACCCTTTTTCTTTGTCTCAGGTACACAAAGAATATCTAGTTTCCTTACGTGCATAGTTTCTCGTAGTTCTCTTATCTTAAGATCATTCACTCCTCTAGCATTCCAAACACCCAGTCTCCATTCATCGCCCGAAACAAGACCTTTACGTTTACCGTGTGCATGCCTTTGGTCAATCCGAGTTTCAGTCCATTCCGAGGCTACTTTATTGTTTGTATTATTCATGTTTAGATTGTACTCCCAACTATCACCTGTATGCGCGAGATTTGTTTTGCGAGTCGAAATCATGTCCGAATTAAGCAGTGATTTGTCTTATGGTGGAGTCAAGCTGTAACGTCAGTCCCACCAAAACTTCTGTTACTGGGGGGGGGGGGGGTAAGGACATGAGAAAGGAAGCCGAGAGTCTCAATAGGTTGGAGATTTATGCTGAGAAGGTCACCAGCCTTAAGCAGCGTTTATTAGATAGGATTTGACATGCTCCCATCTGCCGATTGCCGGCCGACCTCTAAAACAGGAGCCAATAACACTTTTTTTTTTATTTTTTTCTTTTTTTTTTTCAATTAAAATTTTTACTTTAGTTACGCGGTTATAAAATCTTTTATTGAATAAATCTGCACAAATAAAAAGAGTTCATAGAAAAATAATGAAAATTTTAAAACTTCTTTTAAAATCTTTTGAAAATTTTCTTTTAAAAATTCTTTCCCTATTTTTAAATAAACGACTGACTTCTGAGAGTACTAGAGTTCTTTAAATCCGACAAGGAGAACTTAAAGTATTTGAGGATACCCCCCCCCCCTCATCCTATCCAAACATGTGGGAAAAAAAAATTGTATTTTAGCAAAAATTACTATAATTTGGTATATAATAGAAAACTCATCTTTTTTAAAACAGGTTGTAGAGTCATCCATTTCCTGTCTGTTTCCAAGTTTCACTTTGGTTACGCGGTTATAAAATCTTTTATTGAATAAAACTGCACACATAAAAAGAGTTTATAGAAAAATAATGAAAATTTTAAAACTTTATATTTTGTATTCAGTTTTTTTCCCTGTTTTCAAATAAACGACTGACTTCTGAGAGTGCTACAGATGGACTGATTTTTGGGGACAAAGAGCAGAATTGGAAAGGGTCGAATGACACTTGCGTTTCATTTTTTCTCTTTTTCTTAAGTTTGACCGTTGCAGATATTGAGTGTTTCAAGATTTTTCAAATACTTTCGGATTCGTAAGAGTGAAAACAAAATTCTGGAAATACTGCGCAGTCCTGGATTTATTGGAAACAAATTCTTGAAAAATCAGTAAAAATATTATTATACAATTCAGTAGGAAGCATTACAGTAATCCTTGAAAAATGAAATTCCTTTGAAACCACTGAAATCAATAAACTTCTATTCCAAAGTTTCACTTTGGTTACGCGGTTATAAAATCTTTTATTGAATAAATCTGCACACATAAAAAGAGTTCATAGAAAAATAATGAAAATTTGAAAACTTCTTTTAAAATCTTTTGAAAATTTTCTTTTAAAAATTCTTTCCCTACTTTTAAATAAACGACTGACTTCTGAGACTACTAGAGTTCTTTAAATCCGACAAGGAGAACTTAAAGTATTTGAAGATACCCCCCCCCCCCTCATCCTATCCAAACATGGGGGGGGGGGGAATTGTATTTTTATAATAAATTACAAATTTAAAGGAGGAACAAGCCGTTTTATCTTTAGAGTTGTTTAGAAGTTGTCCTATTTTCACAGTTGGTTTATATATGGTTTGGATGTTGTGTTTGTTGAGAATTCTTCCTATTTGTTCTGTGATATCTTGAATGTGAATGCAACTTTAGTTTTCAAGTCAGCCCTGAAGAAGTGAACTGCAATGTTCACGAAACATGGGCAAGATTCGTAGTTTTGCACAAAATTAAAACCCGAAAAACCTCCTTTAAATTTTTAATTTATTACAATGAGTCATCGAGAAAACATTAAATCTATTATATTTTTTGTATAACAGTCGACTGTGAAAGTTGCTGATTTATAAATTTCGAGTGACGTTACATACGAAAACTGTCATATTCTTGATTACAAACCCAAATAACTGTATTGATTAGCCTAGAGGTTCGCTTTTTTCAACGATGAATCCTTGTATAAATAAATTGACCGTTGTGAGGGAAAATCAAAATAAAAAATTACTGCTAAGCGTAACGAAACTGATGGAGGTATAGGCAGGGTGTTTTAATTAAAAGGCACTTTTATATTGAAAACAAGTTCTTTATTAGTAATAAAAGTGGCCACTCAATCTTTATGCCACGCTTGATTCTGCATTACTAATTAGTACGAGTACTAGAGTCGGTAGAGGTCAGTCGCGGTAGGGTTCCGGAACCGAAAGAGGGAGTCGATTCTCGGTTCTTCGGTTCTGAAAAAAATTAATCGATTCCGGGAATCGAATAATCGACCGTGGAATCGATTCTTCGACTCCGAGTCGACTCCGAATAATAAATTTTAACCTAAATTACTAATTTATGAATTTATGTTAATATCAATTAAAATAAATAGTTAATTGATTCTAATATTATTTGAAGTTAATATTTATCCAAATTAATTCTTAATATCTATTATTAATAATTTGATTAAGAATTAATAAACAGTAATATCATTGATATACATTTTTATTGAAAGTACAAAAACTATCGAAAAAAATAATTATATTATCAGGTTTTACAAAATTTGGAATTGAATTTAAGTGTACTTGAAAAAAAAGCCGAATATATCATTTCTTATTTAAAATGGGCGGTTATTTGGATTTTGCGTTTTTCCTTTCGCTTTACGTAACAATTGTAATTTTGATTCAATCTTTATCATTGTGGCATTATTTTGTTCCTAAAGATATTCTCTAAAATTCTATTCGTGGGAGTTTTATTATAAATAAGTCATCCAGTTATTATTCAAGAAGATTATTAATATTTCATATAAATTTTACTTCTGAAAACTTGAATGTTAATGAAATTTCCACAAATAGAATGATAGAGAATCTTGAACATAAGCCTTCAATGATAAAGATTGAATGAAAATTACAATTGTTATCTAATAAGAAAAAACATAAAATTTAAAATAACTCATTTCAAAGAAATAATTACATATTTTACAACTTACGGACTGAAAATATTATAGAACATTAAATTTTGAGGTTCTATATATAAAATATAGAATTATCATTTCAGGAGAGTACAATCGAAATAATCGAAACTGTCAAAAATGCTTTTTTATTGAGCAAAGCTGCTTTCGAATGCAGATAATAGAACGTTTTAGAATGTAATAGTATTACGTCTACTTAGAAACAAACAAGCGCAAGGCCCAGCCGTTAAGCCTGACCAATAGGAGCGCGCTCACGTACGCCATAGCGTGTGGAGTTTGTCACGTACGACTTCGAAACAGCATCACAGGGGCTCTATTCTCGAGTTCGTTCGAAACTTTCCGTATACGTAAAGTTTCAAATGGTAACATACGTATACGAGTAGGAAGTCGTATTCTCGAGCACTCTTCGAATTTGCGATCCGAGTTATTCTTATACGAATGTACTGAACAGCGTTGCCAAGTTTAACTCACGTCAAAATTCTAGTGCTTTACTAGTTACAAACAATTTGAGCCAATGAAATCATTTGTAGAGTCGTGTGTGAAATGCGCCAAAATGTGTATGATTTAAAAATCGAATGCTTTCGCTGTCAGCACATGGTGCCGGGTGAAATTATATTGAAGGTATGTTTATTTCTATTTTCAGCTCTATAGTTTTAGAATAATATTAAATATTTGCGCAATAGATATGATGTCTTATTGGTTCATATTTCTCTGCAATATTATATTAGTGAGGAAAAATATCGCGAAAACTGCAATGCCCCACGATATAATTAATTATTTTTAACCTCAAAACGAAACAAATTTTCAAAGAAAATTAAAAAGAAAAGTATTAAATTTGTAAAAAACTTTTGTTTTGATCACTCTCGATCTGTCACTTTTTATACCGCGCGCCTCACAAATCTTCTTCTTCTTCTTTAAGAACAGCCAATGGCTGATCTACGTTGACACACAAATCATACAGTTTAATTACTGCGCATGAACAAACTCTTAATTCGTATACGAATATAAGTTTCGAGTGGCATATACCCACTCGTTGCATTTCGTACGAAACTTTACGTATACGAACCGCCAGTGAGTGTTCGAGAATAGGGTTCATTGCAAGTCATTCGAAAGTCGGAAGATTCGTATACGAAAAAAACTCGAGAATAGAGCCCCAGTCCCACTGCAGAAATCGATTCCCGGCGCGAGAGTCGATTCCGGAATCGAATCCCGGGCGTCGAGAGTCGATTCTGGGCTCGATTCCGGTAAGCGGAGTCGACTCCAAAGAATCGATTCTCGAGCGCAAGGAATCGAATCCACCGAAGAATCGGACTCGACTCCGGGATCCCTATCGCGGAGAGCGAGTGAACGTGGTAGGGTCGAAGGGGAGTGAGTCTCCACAATTCACACGCAAGCACATAGGCAACCTTAAGGGGATTTATCAGCGTTATAAAACGGTATACCAGTTTCCGGCCGCACGGTTGAATATTTTTGTCTGATATTTTGTATACCTCATCTAAATATTGGTCTGTTTTGCCCGCTAGATTCGGATTTTTGAAAAAATGTTTATATTTTCAGGGTGCCCACTTTCTGGAAAAACAGGGAAAACACAGGGATTTTTTTTATGAGGAAGTCACAGGGAAAACACAGGGAAAATCAAAAACTGTTGCGCTTAGAGTTGTTTCTTAGCTCCATCTTCAGCCCGCAACAATAATTTTTAGAACTTAAGTAAGCTCCGAGCTCTTGGTTCAAAAAGAAACCAAGATGAATCAAAGATCAAGAAACTAAAGAAGAAATGAGATTCTTAAAATGTTTACCCATCTAAAATAGCTTTGATTTGACTGAATGAGAAACGAAAGATTGTATGATTAACAATTTTTTAATCTCTGTTCTGTACTATTATTCCTCCAGATTCCTTTTCTTCCTAAAATAATAACCGAAATTTTGTTTTCATCACTCAAAATATCTCGATGTACCATTAACATTGCGAATAATGGGCTTTAAAAGAGACAGCAGGGTGCAGTCTTCCCCCTTTTTTCTTAGTTTCCCCTTTTTTTTAAATTCCCCTTTTTTCTTATTCTCAAAAAACTTCCCCTTTTTCCCCTTTTCTCAAAAATTCTCTGAAATTAGTAAGTGTACCCACTATTGAATAATAATTAAAGCAAGTATAGCACTTGAATAGATTATTCCTGAATAAGGAAGGTACCAATAACAATACAAAACATAAATACTTTTTGTATAAGTATTGGAAGGTGGCTCGGAAGGTGGACACTTTATATGCATAATTGGAGGGTAGAAATGCAAAAGGAGTCAAGCGGCAAATTTTCGAAATCGGGATTATTAGCTCAAAAAATCAGATAAATTCTATTAAACATGCCTGCCAAAGGATTTTTTTGGGGCATCATTTTTCAAAATTTGTGTTCTTGTGTTCACAGTCCGAGAAGCTTCCCTAACCACAAAGTAGAAAATCAAATTTCATTTTTCTCGACACTGGCTAATTATTTTTAATTACTATTGGGTCCCTTCCATTCAGCACTGAATAACCTAAAACTCAATTCCTCATTTTTTGGAGATATGCAAATTTATTACTGCTATCGTCATTATTTTCAAGTTAAAATGTCATTTTTACACCATTTCGAAGTCCACCTTATCCATTAGATTTCGCTCCTGCGTATTTCTTGCGTGTAGGTTCCTCCTCGCTTTTTTGCCCCTCGTATTCCCTGAAGAAGGAATTATTTTTTTTTTGAAAACGCTGAAACAAAAAAATCATTATTTTACACGAGAAACAAATTGAGATGAAAAACAAGTCATGATTTTTTAAAATTAACTTACCGTAGGATGAATGTCAAAAAACTGGTAATTGACTTCACACATGTAGTCATATACGTAATAAAAGAGGAAGAAACACAAATAACATTTTAAGATGTTTCTTGGTCTAATGATCTCTTATCCTGCAAAAGCAACTGCGCTAGTGGCAGCTTCATCAAACAAAGAATTCACTGTAAACAAAAATTACATTTTTGGATAAGCAAAATACAATGCGACTGAGACAAATTTTCAACTAATAAAGATTGATTTCCAACGAATAATGGAAAAAAATACAATTACAGAGTTTTAAAAATTAATTCAAATCCAAAAAGCGAGTTTTCATTTAAATAACTCAATTTAACTAAATAATTCAATTTGCAAGAAAAGAGATGAACCTTTAACTAAAAAATAAATATTTAACAAAGTGGTTGAAACTTTCAACCAAGCAGTTGAATTTTCATCAAAATACATACTCCAATGTTCAATCAAAGAGATGAATTTTCCCAAAAAAGATGAATTTTCAACCGAAAAATATGCAATTTCGACAATACAGTTTATTTCCAAACATGCAGTTGGATTTTCAATTAAAACAGAGGTCATTTCAAACCGAAAGGATTAGTTTTCTATAACCAAAAAGACAAACTCTTAACTAAAAAAGATCATTTTTCAACGATTAATGGACAAGTACATTTTCAAATGAAAAAATTAATTACAAACAAAACAAAAAAAAGGATTTTAAACCTTTGAATATTATAAACAATCAGGAGCACGCTGGAAGCTATCGAGAGACAGTATCAGAACAAGGGCGAGGAAAGTTGTGGCTCCGAAATTGTATTTCTTCCTTGCTCCAATGCACGCTCTCCAATTAAAAATATTTCAAAGAATTGTATGAAATTACCTACGATATCCAAGTATTATTTAACTATATGAAGAATTTGTTTGGCCTTTGTTTACACCAGCGGATAAAATAGGGTGCTCCCGGCTTCGCATTAAGATGTTTACTTAGAAAATACAACGATGCAGCAACGTAACAGTAATATTGTGCGTACATCACAGTTATATACTATTACTACACAAGTACTCCACCCTTTTATCGCTCGCTGATGGTGGCGACGCATTGTTGACACTGCTTGTGCGCTGAGAAACTGCGTGGGCCAGCAGATCTAGGAAGAACTAAATCAGTCGGCCTTGTATAGGAGTTCTTGTGTATATGTATACAAAATTTACTTACCGACGGATGAGTACTACTGCTTCTCCTTTTGTTTTCTGTTTCTGGCACTGAAATTGATATTAATCAAAATAGATCTATGATTTTCGCACTGCACTTGTAATAATGTTCCTGAACTAGACGCCCTGAGCAGGTTATAGTTCATTTTCATGGTTGCAGCGTTATGCTAAAATATGATGTTACATTTTCAATACCTTGGAATAGATCTTACGTGCATAAGATGCGATTTTTTAGTACACTTATCTCAACTTAGAAATGGTCAGCCCTTTTCTAATTGCACCAAACTTTAGATAACACTCTAATAAATCTACAGTCCCAATTTGAAAAAAAAAATCCTCAGAAAAAAAATGTATCCTCATAATACCTTAAATAAAAATGAGATTCGATAAATCTTTTTCTTTCACGTAATTAAATATTTTTAATCATTAATGTCTAATTGAAGACAGTAGTTTTCGTCTGTTCAATTACAGAATATCATTAATAAGTAACGTTAGCTAATATAGTAAAATGTCCAGGCATATGCCCACAAACGTTCCCTTGTGTCTCTTTATTTGATTTTCCAAATTTTAGACTCGATATCTCCCTTTTTGTAGACTTAAGTTGTTAAAAAGAGATGTCTCTGTGGTAGGAATCAGGTTAGTATAGCATGGCTTTAATATTAGATTGTAGAATTTTAATGACTACACTGTTAAAAATAATGTTGAATTTAATATACCCATGTGTATTAAAATTAATATATCAATCATATGAAATGGCCATTAAGAGCGTGCATATTAAATTTCGTAAACATTTATGTTAATCCCTTACATGAAAAGTCAGATAATTCCATTTTACACAAATTCAAAATAAGTTGAACATGAATTTTCGACTCTAAATAATAAAACATGATACCTTCTTCCAATTAATAAAAAATATGACTGGATTTTAAGTCGAAAAGATCAATTAAGCAAACAAATAACAGACCTAACCTACAATCAACTGTACTAGCATTAAATTTCTACTATTTAGACTGGACTTTGGAAAAAGTTTCACCCCTACGTCGCACTTTCATTATAAATAACAATTCAGTCGACGAATTCTAGATTATTAATTTAATTGCGAATATGTGACAAGATTTAAAGAAATGAAAGCACTTTGAGTTTTCATACACACTGCTATACCGACATGTATATTAAATTTAATACACATGTATATTCAATTCACTACACCCATGTATGTTACATTTCCGTAGCGGTAGTGCATATTTGCTTCACACACATGTATATTAAATCTCATACAGATTTTTCTAACAGTGTAATTATAAAATCTATTTCATTTTCAAGGTTTGAATGACAGACATTTTAATTTTGAAGATTCTTTTTTGAGTACTTTAAATTCTAAACTGTTTAGTTTTTAAGGTTTGACTTTTCAAAAAGACCGCACACGTTTCCTATTGAAATTGGTCCAATTTGATTTATGTTGCAGAACTACAAAATATATCAAATTGGGCCAATTTAACCGAAATCCAATTTCCATAAGGAATGTGCAGGGTCCTATAAACTTTAAATAACCCTGACATTTGTGAAAAAAGCTCGGAAATAACCGAGATTTTTTTTCTGAGTCCTAAATGACCACCTTGGTATTGTACGACAAAGACAAACTGTAGTTGAAAGACGAAGTGCAGGCAATTATTCTTTGTAATGCTTACCATTGACGTATTTTTGTAGAGGTTTCATATTCTGGTATCACAAAATGTCATTTTCCTACTTCAGTATTAGTAAATACGAGGGGCCCTTCACTGGAGGAATCAGTGATTTTCCTCACTTAGAATCGATTTAGAATCAGTCACTCGCCAAAAGATTTTGGTCGAGAAACGAAGGAATCGGTGAAGAATCAACGAAGAATCAGTTGGACTTAGGCGGAATCATTATGCTCACGTAGAATCGATTCTGAGTGGACGGCCCCTCGAGTAAATATGTTCCCTGGTAATAGAGTCGATAAATTCTTGAACGCATTTCTGTTGTGCTCATGTACAACGTAGCACATTCGCATTACAATTTTGCGCATGAGTTCTAAATTTTTTACGCGTCGAATATCCAAATTTGAACAGAAATTTTGTTCCAAAGACACATTCGCACAATTTGTGTCAGAAGACATTTCCCGAAAATGTTCCTTGATTTGTAGGAAAATGGTTTGGGATTTTGCTTAAAGATTCGTAATATCGTATTATCTTTTAACGGGTTTCTTTTTAAATTGCAAGTTTAGTCGCTCGAAAAAACGATGAGACTTGATCCTTATTTGCATTGGAATTTTAAGCTATATACAAAAGGCATATATCAAATGTTTGATAAATTTTCTCCAACTCATGAACACGCATCGTACATGGCCCAATACTATTTGTTTTCAGGAGCTGTCGCCTTGAAATCGTTAAGAGGACCCTGGAATCGAGCAAAACGCTATGATTAAAAAAAATAAGTAAAATAAGAAAATTTAAAAGAAAATCCTTGCGCAATCTGATCACCTCACTATCATCTGTGATCTGAGGCTCGCCAACAGGCGAGTGATACGAACTACAATCGATATTAAGCCCTTAAGGTTATGTAAATTCTGCGAGGGAGGATAGGAGTGTTCTACAGTCGAAGGTTTTCTATTGCTGAAGATGATATAAGCATTTTCACGAAAGAGTGATATAAGTCGAGGGTAATGACCTACACTCAACTCCCGATATATAAGTACAGTTTCGGGTATGACTTGCATGACTTCAACATTAATCAGGGGAATCCAAACGTTAACAGTCAGGGCCACATGAACCATTTCTGTTCGATTTGGATGCATGCTAACAGCTGACGCAACTAACGGGCTGAAATAACTAATTAACTGATGATAACTAACTCATGCTGCTTGTCACGCTTGACTGAGCACGGCCTCCCGCTCGGTCCCGCGGTCCCCGCATCACCAAAATGCCAAGGACTTTAAATCTAGGAACGACGTAAACTGAGGGTACTTATATCAGGAGTTGAGTTTATTTTAATCTGCAACTACATTTTTAATTTTTTTTTTAAATATTTCAACTAAAGATTTTGGCAAGTTTTCATCATAATAATTATATAATTATTTTCAGTTTTTCTATCATGTGTAGCGATTAAATATTGCTAGGCATTTTTTACGTCTTCGATCAAATTTCATAAAAAGAAAAATCTACTATTTCTATCCTTCGCAAATAATTGAGAATAATTAACACTATTTTCTCCTAGAGTTTTAATATTGCAGATAACTATAAAATTCAGACAAAAACACTCCTAGTGCTGTAATTCTTCGGGTCCCTTTTCGTAGTGAATCCCTAAGCAAGAACAAAAATTTAAATAAAAAGAGTTTTAAAAAAGGAGACAAGAGCGAGAGAACTGAGGAATGATAAGCGAAGCACTTTGATCTTTTGACACAACACAACCAATGTATACGATTTTTCAATATACAAATATTATATATTGTAGCTATACAAATAGAATTATAAAAGAAGGATAGTCTTTAGAAAAATATAATGGCTAAGATACATCATCACAAACAAGGATACTATTATCTATTGCTGCGATTATTATTATTGCTTATTATTATTGCCATTTATTACGATTGCTACTGATTGTAATTATTACATTATTGAGAATGTATTATTATTATTATTATTATCACTATTAATATTGATATTGCTATTATATTATTACGCTGTATAAGCAGTACAAATTTTTTAATGCGATATTTAATACAAGAGTAGTTAGTGTCGATCGTTTAAAGGAAAATAAGATGATCAATGGTCATTATATATGATTATTGTCCTATTCTCATTACATAGAGCCGTATAAGAGGGCGGATCTTCCATTTATTGTATAAACGAGCGAAAAACGAAAATCAGATTAGGTGTTAATTTCGCGAATGATTAGTTGGTTAGTTGACTCTACTGTTAATAAATATATCGCTGGCGGATAAATTGACTAAAGATTGGCCAAACTTCTCTTAACTATATTTAATAAATAATTTTTTAAGTACTATCGTACATTAATAATTTTACTGCAGGGGAGAGTAGGTAAATACTGGATAACCGTACATACTGGATAATGCATATTTTTCATAATACAAGTGATATTAATTCACTTTAATCAGTGTTTGCAAGAAGTAATTGGATTATACTTCTGGTATAAAATGAGTAGACTGCATTAATATCATTCATATTATGAGAAAATATACACTATCGTGCATGTACCGCCCTCCTCTATACTACAATGTAATTTATGAAAGTGTCAAGCACAAAGGCTTGCAATGGACTTTTAGTTTTTAATATCGTTGAATGCCGAAGTTATCTTTCTTTAGTCACATCGTCCGCTTGAAGCGATCAGTACAAGTGCGTTTAGCACAGCTAGTATACGAGCAAAAATGTTTGTTGGGGGCTGAAAGCGCACCTTCGAACGTAGGCTTAAACGCTACCTAAGATTAAGTAAAGGAGAAGAAAAAAGAGAAAATGACAGAGGAAGATAGTATGTTAAACAATTATATGAATATGCGATACAAGATATGATAATCAACATTCCTCCCCTTTTTCTTCTTTCTAAAACTCAAAAGCTTCCTATATGTTTAATAGATTAATTTCTACTTCTGCCGATCATCAGAGTCCGCGAAATCCATTCGCTATGTCCAAATGCGATGGGATCATATCTCTGCATTTTCGTTTACGACTTTTCTAATCTTCTAAATCATCCGCATGAGCCTTGAGATACGACGTCTTGAGAAACGACGGTATACCACGAGAAATCATTGTATCTATTCAAAGCATCATGATAAAGTCAATAAAATTCTACAAAATACGATGCGAGTACTTTTTTAATATCCCTTTCAGCGCGTCTAATGTTGTTAAATATTCTTGAAGGTTTTGAACAAAAGTGAGAAAACTGAGAAGTGCTAGAGCATTTGTCCGGAAAACAAAAGGCTCGTTTCTCAGCGGAGTTGAAATACGTAGAGTTCTAAAGAGGGAATATTACCTAGAAAAAAGTAACAGTAACGGTAATATGATGGTAATAATACCGATTAATGTTCCCTTTCGAGAACATTCCTTTTGAATGTCCTGAACTCAAGGTCATTTGTGCTTGACGAAGTCATCTGTAATTTGGGATCTTCTGACTTCTGTAAATGTTTTTTACGAGCAATACAGGTAAGTGTAAGTTTAGGAAAAAGTATATTGTTAAAGCTTTTAAAGTATACGTGCCTGTATTTTTACATATCATTTCCTATACGCCTATTGGGTAGCTACGACAGCGCCACCAATTTGGAACTATTGAGAAGAAATTCGAATTTCAACTCAATATTAACGAAAAATCTTATAGTGAACAATTAATTTAGAACCAAAGATTAAGATTTCTGATTAAAATAAATTGATATTCACTGTTTTTTTCATAAACATGGCCTAAATGACTTCGAGATACCCAATAGTTCGCGTGTCAGATGGCGCTGTTGTCAAAGTCACAGAGGTATCCTACAGGCGTATGTGGTGAGCCCACACTTGTAGTTATTTACTACAAGAAACTATCCACCTAGAAACACTACCCGAATCGGGTAGTGTCACGCCTACCCTGAAAGGGAAATGGCTTAATGGTATACATACATACACAGGGATAAATGAGAAGAAATATACAAGTCCTTGAGTTTAGTGGTTTATGTTCATTTTTTCTCTGGATGTTTCTAGTATCGATCACAGATTTATAACACGAGAACGATCGCACGCTTAGGTTTGCGTGTTTTCTTTAGAGAGCTAATTAGCCCTAGATTTATTATTATTATACCATTAAGCCATTTCCCTTTCGGGGTAGGCGTGACTCGCTCGGTTGGAAAGGAGGTATAGATTTTTTAGACTGATCTAGAATTTTCGTGTTATTTATTTAAATAACACGTTCATTCCGCAACACTGCTCCGACCCAGGTTGTTGATCAATCTCTCTAGCGATCACCCGAAGTGAAGAGCTTCACAATGTTGTTTTGTGATGTTCCCCACTCGGGCCCATTAGTATCCAAGGTATTTTGTTTCCGGCGCCATTCATTCTACTCACATTCTTTTTATAAGCTATTTGTTGCCACACTTTTCTGTCCTAGCATACTTCTCTAGCTTCCTTCACGTCCATGCATTTTTTTATGCAAGCTCTCCTGTTTTTATGGCTTCTTATTTCTTTTCGGATTAAGGTCTCATTCATACATTCTAACCATTCTTTCCGCGGTCTGCCTCTGGGCATACTGCTATTTACTTTACCCTTATACACTCATTTCCTTAGACGTTCATCTTTCATTCTTTCAACATGTCCGAACCATCTTAACTCATTTCTTTCCCATGTGTCAACTATTGTCTCTTTTGCACAACATTCTTTGAGGATTATTTCGTTTCTCACTTTGTCCATCAGTGTTTTCCCGCAAATTGTGCGCAGAGGTTTCATGCCAATCACGTTGATTTTACTCCTGTCCTTTTCTTGACAGGTCCATGTCTCGCTACCGTATAGTACAGTTGGTACGAAAATAGAGTTATGTATGGCCAGTTTAGCTTTTTTGATATGTTTTTATTTGTGAGGATGGACCCTGCTCTACCGATAACCTGCTTACCCTTATTTATGCGTCTATCTAATTCTCCATCGATCTTCCCGTCACTAGTGAATAGGCTATCTAGATATATGTACTTATCAACTTGTTCTAATCTCTCATTGTTTAGGACAATGTTGCACATTGTTTTCTCATCTTTTCCGTCAAACACTATTATTTTTGTTTTATTCACGCTATTTTTGAGGCCCATGTTCTTCATGCTTGTATTTTGTTTGCTCAACATTCTTTGTAAGTCCTCGATTGATTCTGCCATAACAATCTTGTCATCGGCGAAAGCTAACCCACGTACCTTCACTGTTTCGAGATCTACGCCTTCGTCGAAGAGGGCCATTCTTAGACACTTACCCATTAATATGATAAATAGCCATGAGGACATAACGCATCCCGGTTTGACGCCTTGCATAATATCGAACCAGTCACTCAGTTTCCCATTAACCCTTACACTTGCTTTGTTACCTGCATATATTTTTTTTATTGCTTGTAGGAGCCATCCATTGACTCCGTACTCTTTGAGGACTTCCCAAAGTTTACTTCTATCCACCTTGTCAAATGTTTTTTCTAGGTCAACAAACGCACAAAAAACTTTTTTTCCTAGTTTCAAACTTTTTTCTGTGATCTGTCTTAAGCTAAATATCTGATCCGTACATGATCTTCCTGGCATAAATACACTTTGGGCTTCCCATATATTTTCTTCTGTTATTTTCATTACCCTGCGGATAAGTATTTTTGAGTATATTTTACTTTCGGTACTTAATAAGCTGATACCTCTGTAATTACTGCAGTTGCTTTTATATCCCTTCCTTTCTTTTATATATTGGTACGATAATGGCTTTTCTCCAATCGCCTGGGACTTTATCTCGATACATAAATTTATCAATTCGCACAGCCTGTGAGATATGTACTCGCCACCGTATTTAAGCATTTCAGCGCTAACCCTGTCTACGCCAGCAACCTCACCGTGTTTTAAGTTCTTAATTACATTTCTAACTTCAGTGACACGGACTTTTTCAATTGGGTTTCCTAATGCATTATGTTCAATGTCGCAGTTTAGTTGTCCTATATCTTCACCTCCTAATAGTTCTTTAAAAGAGTCTTTTAAAGCGTCTACTATCCCGTCTATATCATATAGCATTTCACCTTTGCTGTTTCTCATGCTAACAAACTCTGTACTTTTACTTTCCTTCAACTGTTTATATAATAGTTTCATAATTCCTTCAAAGCAGTTTTTTATTTTGTTCTCTTCTTCTGCTCTGGTTTTCTCTTTACTCTCTTTGACTAGTCGTTTAATTTTCCTCTTTTTGTGTTTGTAGTCATTTTTGCGTCTATTTCTCTCCTCATCGCTAAGACCTGTCATGTTCAGCGTTTTATTGTGCGCTTCTTTCTTTTCTTTATTGGCTGCTGGTTGAACCAATTTGAATTAATCCGAAATAATTCGAAGCAAGTTTTTAATCCTCTTCGACCATTCTCAAGTAACGTGCTTCAACCTAAAATTCAATCTCAGTCCATGTCTCAACCCCAAACTAAATTCGAATGTATCCAAGGTTCACTTATTAATCCTACTCCATTCATACATCAGCACCAACTTTAATCCGAACCCATAGCGAATCGATTTTTCAATTTGTGCCTTCATTCTTTTTAAATCCGTTAGACTTCTGAAATTTAACCAGAATGAATCCGACACCAGTCCGATTGAATAAGTGTGAATCCAAAACCTATCCGAATGAATCACACACCACTCAGAAATAAACTTTCACTCCTTCTCAATCTGATAACCAATCCAATTGAATCTATGACTCATTCCAATTAAGTTTTAATCGTTTCAAGCGCTCAATCCGAGTGAATTAGAAGCGAATTCGAACCCAAATTTTAATCCTTTTCAATCCGTGTGTCAATATAAACTTGAATCCTAACACACCTTTTAATCCTTTTCAATCTGTGTGCCAAATCAGATTAATCAGAGGCTCATCCGAAAAGTATTTTTAATCCTTCTCAATTCATGCAGAAACATCAACTTGAATCCGATTCAATCCGAGTCAATCCGAACTCGCCATTCAATTATTTTAAATCCGAATGAATATATCCTCTTCTGGAAAATCTTTAAAGTTTTGACAGTTTTCACGTATATGTCAACGTTTTCCGGGAATCTCCAAATGTATCAAATTTCGCCTATATTATTAAAAATAATAATTCAAAGTTTTGATTTTTTCTTTTGAAAATATTTTTATTTGGTTAGTTCGTGATGGCCGAGGACCACCCCTTGTATTAAACCCTGAAAATTTTGTCAGTTCTGCGTATCTCACCGGTTTCGAGATCATTCAACATTTTTTTTTATATAATTTTGAATTTTTTGTTACTAGGTTCATTCATGGTCTGGAATACCATGAAAATTTTATCAATTTTCGCATATCTTTCACCGTTTTCAAGATAACTCAAAGTTTTTTATTTTTTATTACATTATTATCAGAGAAGGTATTAGATTTGTGTAAAATTTGACCCCCTCCGTTTTTGTTAAATGTCCACGTGATGAGACATTCTGAACTTAAACAACAGGTTTTCGCGAATGTGTCTGTATGTATGCGGGTGTGTATGTAGATATTTTTTAGTTAGCACGATAACTTTCGAAAGAATTGACAGATGAAATTGGGCTTTCGTACATTCTTCAAGTGTCCTAAAATGAAGGTTAAGTTCGTTAGCTAGCCATTTTGGATAAAAAATTCATAAAGTTAGCGCTTTTTCAAAATTTTTGTGACCACTTTTTTTTCAAACTTCAAAATCCTATGTACGGGTATTCGTAGTACTCAAAAAGACAAACAATTTATCCTAATGACCTTTTTCCATAAAATAAAAATTACTGGAGTTATAGCATTTACAAAATTCCAAAAAACAAATGAAAATGAACATTTTAAGCCAAGCAACGCACGATTTAAAAAAAATGCAAGAGAAGAAAAATGTTTCTTCTTAAACACCCTACAATATTTTTATTAATTGAATGTTTATAGTCGCATCGACTGCCAGAGTCATTGGCGACTGTACTATAGGGCGAATTATGAACTGTAGGGTATCTGTGGGGTAGTATACCAAGGGACAAAAGCGAAGCTTTCCGAAAACACATCCGCGACGCTGTAGTGTTGGAACATGAGACAAGCACGATACCATCTGAGCCACGATGACTCCCTACCCTACAATATTGTCGAAAGACTTTTTGTAATTTTCATGAAAAATCGAAAATTCACATTTTTATCGCACAAAAAAATAATAAAAATTAAAAAACTCCATTTTGCGGTCAAAATATACAAGATACGGAAAAAGATGAATCGAGAAAAATTGTGCACACGGAGAAAATTTGGTTTTAGGAAACTTTACAAAACTTTTGAGTACAATTGGGATATATGGACCAAAAGGAGAATTTTTGACATTATTGTAATAATTTGTGACGTGCAAAAGGTTAAATAATACATGGCAGTTCGGTAAACTTTAAATGCGCAGATTGAAGATTCCAAATGCCCTGGCGGACCGGCCGAACGCAAACATTACGCTACAGCGTAACGGTAAAGTAATGCTAAAGTAATGGTAAAGTAATATGGCATTATAATTAATAAAGGAAACAAAATTAATATGTAAACTGTTGCAATTGTAATAAAACGTTGAAATTTACGTTCAACGGTCATGCCGCAATTGCAACAAGTTGCTTTTGCAGCATTAAAAAATAAAAAAACATATTGACCGTCATTGCAGTCGGGCCCCTGCATATTGGCAACCCGCTAACGTGGCTTCAAGTGGGTTGCCAGTCTGCAGAGACCCGACTTGAATGACAGCCACTTTGTTTTTTTATTTTTTAACGCTGAGAAAGCAACTTGTTGCAATTACGGCATGACCATTTAATGCAAATTTTAACGTTTTATTATAATTGCAACAATTTAAATATTAATTTTGTTTCCTTTATTAATTATAATGCCATATTACTTTAGCATTACTTTACCATTACTTTACCGTTACGCTGTAGCGTAATGTTTGCGTTCGGCCGGTCCGCCAGGGTGTACAGTGAAGATTTTCAAAAGTAAACATTAATGCACGTGGTGTAATTATTAAAAACTATTCTGTCATACATTGAGGAAAAATTTGATAAAATTTCATATTAGTAAAAGCAAAGTTTGCAAATGTAAAATCAAGCAAACTTTGAATTATACAATGTTAATGATTCTCTCAAAGTCGGTTATATAATGACAAATTTCGGTAAATCTTTCTATGTAGAAAATGTATTATTTACTCGAAAGTTTGGTAAAGTTTGAAATTAATTCTAGAGAAAAATTGATTTTGGTTATGTTGTTATATCCTCCACATTGTATGAAAGTTCATCCGCTGTGGAAGAGATTTTCATTTTTGCTACGTTAGACTTTATTCGATAGTTTGGTAAACTGACATTCTTCTTCTTCTTCTTCTTCTTTGTTTTTGGCTTTTTGAATCAATCAACGAGCCATGACATAACCCAGGGGTCATCAGCGAGGGGAAATTTCTCGAGTCCAGCTCCGTTAACACGTGTGGACCGCTCGCTGCGGCTCTCCCACCAAGAGTCTCCACTCTACTCTAAGGGTTCGGGGTGGTGGTAAATTCTGACGTCATACAATAGAATTTACCACCACCCCGAACCCTTAGAGTAGAGTGTAAACTCTTG
>CAKNXH010062393.1:76239-98014 GCA_932178445.1 Andricus quercusramuli
CAAGAGTTTACACTCTACTCTAAGGGTTCGGGGTGGTGGTAAATTCTATTGTATGACGTCAGAATTTACCACCACCCCGAACCCTTAGAGTAGAGTGGAGACTCTTGGTGGGAGAGCCGCAGCGAGCGGTCCACACGTGTTAACGGAGCTGGACTCGAGAAATTTCCCCTCGCTGATGACCCCTGACATAACCAATAAAATCTGGTTGTATTCCACTAGATCCATATATTATTCCTTCGAACTGTAGACGATTCCTTTGGATAGGTTCCTCATAATATTCCAGTCCTGATTTCATTCCTACTAGAAATCCAATCCAATCAACTTCCGTAATTATCCAGTAAGTACTACCGTTCCTACGGATACGATCCCCTCACTCTCTCTCCTGTTGCCTACACCGTCATTTTGAGGGAAGGGAGGGGAGACGTCCGCGCAGGAAGGCGCCAAATTCGAAGCCATACATATCACGGATTACAAATGAGGTGCTTTAAGTTATTAACTAACTAATTTACGAGTGCTTAAGTAAAAGAGAAGAGCTCAGAGCATGTTAGATAATCATGTTACCCCGCTGAAAGAAACGACCCAGCTCAGTCACGGACTCCTCAGAGGGACTGAAAACAATATCATTTAAATCTATCTGCCCGGGAGGAATCCCCGCGTCGACACGCTCAAAAAACGCGTGCAACGCCGGCCTCCCCCCCAGCCAGGATAGGGCACTGATTAAGGAGGTTTGTAAGATCCTTGAGCGGCATCCCGCATTCGCACTCAATTGGGAGATTCAATCCCATCCTCGCGAAGTGTTGTCCCGTGCAGATGTGACCCGTTCTAAGCCTAGTGATGAGGTTAAGGTGTCGCCTGGGCAAACTAAGACCCTGAAACCAGGGCCTGGGCGTCTTTACATTAACCCTTGAAAAGTAAATCCCCCTCGAACCGTCTATACTGCCATATGGCCAGCACAGAGAGGACCAAAATTCAAAGTCCCGCTGACATATCTCACGTAGGTCATGGACTGGGAGCCCCTTTTCAGCAATAACCGGGAATCTAGAGGCCTGCTTGGCCACACCATCAGCGATCTCATTTCCCTTAATCCCGCTGTGACCCGGGATCCAACAAAAGCGAATGTCAAAACCGCTTCTCCTGGCGGCCGCAACACCATTTCCCACCACTCGCGCCAATATTGGGCCCTTGGGATCCGAAAATCGGCGGAGAAGCCGCAACAGAGCCGAGCGTGAGTCAGTGAAGATTACTACACTTCTCTCTCCCATCTCCAGGACCGACCTCACCGCATAGAATAGTGCGTATAGCTCCGCCGAAAGAATCGACATGTGATCTCGCAATCGGACACCAAACCTGAAATCTTTAAGGGGAATGTAGAAACCACAACCCACCAAGCCCTGGGATGGATCCACCGAGCCATCCGTATAAATGCATGTTGCCCCAGGGAAACGGGAGCCCACAAACTCTGCAAAGAGCGGTTGGGGAGACGCACAGCCCTTAAGAGCCAGGCCAGACTCCAAGTCTATGGGTATCTCCGCAAGCAGATCATCCCAGAGACCATCAAAGTATCCCGGGTATAAGGAGCAGTCCATGGCACCGGCAAATGCAGTCATAGCATTGAGGGCCGATGTCAAGCCACATTTATCCGGGTTAACCCTGAATGTCTTGGTACGAGCCTCTGAAGCCAGATCCTCCAACTTCCTTGCAAGGGGGCTGTTATTCCAGCAGAAGTTACGAAGGATAAATCTGTTTGCCAGCAAGGATCTACGGAATGATAGAGGGGTCTCTGCAGCCTCGGAGAGGAGTACTGTGATGGGAGTTGAGCTCATACAGCCCAAGGCCACCCTGAGGGATGCGTGATGGACTGTGTCCAGCATCTTCAAGGCCGTCGCGCTAGCCCTGAAAAACAGGGGAGCTCCCCACTCCAGACACGCCCTAACCAGACCTTTATGGACTGTAAGCAAGAGAGAGGGTGAGGCGCCCCAAGAGATTCTTGCAATGACCCGTAGGATATTGACCGCTCTTGAGGCTTTAGCAGCTACGGCCTTAATATGAGGTATCCAATACAAACCCTTATCAAGAATAATACCCAGATAATTAAGGGTGGGCTGACATTGAATAATCGTATGATCGATCTCAATAGAGATGTTCTGGGCCCTCAGCCTCCCTCTGGAGAAGATGCACAGTTGTGACTTCGGGACTGAGATGGCAAGCCCTAAGGTCGCCAGCCACGGAGCAAGTATTTCTGTCGCCAACCTCAAAAGGGCTACTGCATCATCAACCGAACCCCCCGTGACGTAGAGGAGCAGATCGTCGGCATACATCGCTGCTTTCACGCCAGCCGGAAGATGTTGTCCCAGCCTTCTGAGGGCCAAGTTGAAGAGGAGCGGGGAGAGGACTCCACCTTGGGGAACTCCCACCCCGCAAGTTCTCGGATTGTCTCCATCCGATGAGAAGAAAAGGTTCCGTTTGCCGACCAGAAAGAAGACAAGATTAAGCAATCTTGTCGGAACTCCCAAACCTCTCATCTCATCAATCAGAGGCCCCGGCAGAACAGCGTTGAACGCACCCCTCAAGTCCAACGCTAACGCAAGCGTGATTTTGCTTCTGCCAAAGCCCATCATGATGTCCGAGACTACCGAGGCAACACAGTCCATGGATGACCTTCCCCTCCTAAAGCCAAACTGAAATTCCGGGATCCAGTCGCCGCGCTCCGCAAGGTATTCGAGCCTCCTCTGTACCAATCTCTCGAATAATTTACAAAACGTAGATGTGAGAGAAATCGGCCGGAAGCCCTTCCCACCCGGTTTAGGGATGAAGTGAACTCGGGTATCTCTCCAGGCCTCCGGGAAAGAGGAGGCGTGGAACATCTCGTTAAAGAGAGCGTGCAGAAAACGCAGCAGCGGACCCGAGAAGCCCCGAATGACTTCGTACGAAAGGCCATCCATGCCAGGGGCAGACTTAGCCTTGCATAGGGACAGCGCTGTCCCAAACTCCCCCCAAGAAAATGGCCGGTTCATGGGATCCCCTTCATCCGGATCCCCAAAAAACTCGCCAGTTTGAGGGGGTATATCTGAGCGAACCAGCTCGTCCTGCAGGTTCCTGATTACCGGAGAATCCGGGTCCGTGAAGACTCCCGTGTGGGGTTCCCCGGACCGTGAAGCCAGTGCCTTGACCGACCTCCAAATCCTACCCAGGCCCGTAGATGGGTCCAGGGATTCACAGAAGCTCCGGAACGACTGATGCTTGATGGCCCTTAACTGTCTTTTGACTTCCCTGTCCACCACCCTGAAAGCCTCCATTTCCTCGTCCGTCTGACTCGCCAAGAAACGCTTCCTTGCCGATCTCCTTCTGGATTGAATAAGATCACATTCAGCATTCCACCATAGGGGTTGTCTGGCTCTCTCTCCACAGAGTGAGTCTGCCCTGTATGCACCACTCGCCTCCAGGGAGTCAAAAACAGCCTTTATGAAATCTTCATAAATAATTGATGGTATGACTTCCCTTGCTAACTCCGATCTAAAGGCCGGTATTAACCCCTCCATCCTTTCATTAAAAAGTTCCCAATCCAAAGATCTGATGTTGAACCTATTGGAAGAGGGACGGCAGAAGGAGGGGGAGGCATCCAACCTCCCAAAGACCGGGACATCGTCCGAGTGGTAATTGTTGTCACCGACTCTCACCGTGGAGATCGAGGCAAGGGCAGCCGACGTGAAGACAAGGTCGAGGTTGTTGGCAAGTCTACCCGGTGCCGCTATGAAGGTGGGGACAGTCATTGAGTGGGATGAGCCCACTGTCAAAAATAGCTGGTCCCAGGTGACGACCCAGAAGGTTTGTATTCGGAGAGCCCCACATTGGAGAGTGGGCGTTAAAGTCCCCGCACATGACTAAAGAACCCCCACGAGATGCCTGATTTATTAGTCCCCTCCAAGTATCCTCAGTTATACGCCCTTCCGGCGATACATAAATAGAGAGGAATGCCATTCTACCTAGTGACGTGGCCAATGTTATTCCCACCACCTCGAAATCCCTCACCCAGGGGCCAACTAGGTCCAGCCGATCGATACAGTAGTCGCTCTTAACCAAGATCATCGACCCCCCCCCCCCCCTGCCAACCGCCCTATCACAACGAAATGTGATGTATCCCCTGATCTCGAAGCTCTGTTCCCGTGTGAGCCAAGTCTCCGACACGCAAAGAACATCAAGGTCGTTCTGGAACAAAATTGATTCGATTTCTTCCCTTTTTCCCACCACACTGCGAGCATTCCAATTCGCAAATTTAATGAGCTTACGTTTTGTCACCATTGCTATTCACCGAGAATTAATTCAACAATTGAGAGCTAAAACATGAGCCTAAAGAACCCTTTTCAAGGGAATAGGATATACAGGTATAGAACCTTCAAGGGCGGGATACCCCAACTTATGCCTACTTAAAGATAAGGAGGGTAATTATATTTACTTAAATTAACAGACAATACTTAGCCTAAGAACAAACCTAAAACTAAAGTTTAAATACATGCAATGCCTAGTCCTTAAATATGACTTCTAGAGTGGAGCCAAAGGTCTATTGGCAAACGAGTTCAAAGAGATTAACAAATTAAAATTTTAGGAACTTAACAAATATTAAAGAGACTTCAAAGAAATTACCAATCTATCTAGAATTAAGTAACAATAAGCTATAAGGCCTACCAAGTATTTCTGAAGAAATGCCAAGAGCTTCCAAAGAAAGGAAAGTTTTAAATTAGATACTGAAACATTATCAGGATTCTAGTGGTTTGCATGATCCTCAAAATTTGAAGTGAGTTTAACCAAGAAGAAACTAGAGGAATTACTGCGTTTAAGAGACTTAACAAAATAAAATTTAGGAACTTGACAGATATTGAAAAGACTTACCTAATAATAAAACAGATTTAAACTCAACAACTTCAAATTAACAGAATTTAAATATAACTATAACTGTATTGAGGATCTGGCGTAACCTAACTAGATAAAGTTATCTAGTAAGAGTGTAGAATTGACAGTACTCCGACAATTTCCATTAACAAAATTTACATATGACTAATTAGACAACTTTCAAAAAATCACAGAGAGACGTTAGAAATTCAGAATTAACTTAGATTACAGATTAAATTCCTTAAAAGATATTTGATAACTGTCATAACTTGAACAGATAATGCTATCCAGAAGAAGTTAATAATTTATCAATCTCAACAATCAAATTAACAAAATTCAAATATAGCTGTATTGAGAATCTGACATAGCCTAACCATATAAAGTTATCTATTAAGAGTTTAGAATTGATAAAACTCCGACATTTTAATTAACAAAATTTAAATATGACTAGTTTGATTACTTTCAAAAATTCACAGGGAGATATAAATTCAGAATTAAATCAAATTACAGATTGAATTTCATAAAAGATATTTGATAACTGTCATGACTAACTATAACTGTATTGAGGATCTGACATAAAGTTATCTATTAAGAATTTAGAATTGATAGAACTCCGACAATCTCAGTTAACCATTTTAAATATGACTAATTTAACAAGTTCCAAAAATTCACAGAAAGATATTAGAAATTCAGAATTAAATCAAATTACAGACTGAATTCCTTAAAAGATATTTGATAAATAATGTCAACTAGTAGAAGTCAACAAATCATCAAACTCAACAATTTCAAATTAAAAGAATTTAAAACACCATAGCTGTATTGAGGATCTGAGAGAACCCAGCCAAATAAAGTTATCTAGTAAGAGTTTAGAATCGATAAGACAACGACAATTTCAATTAACAAAACTTAAATATGACTAATTTGACATCTTTTAAAAAATCACAGAGAGATATTAGATATTCGGAATTAAATGAAATTACTGATTGAATTCCTTAAAAGATATTTGACAACTGTCATAACCTGAACGGATAATGCCAACTAGTAGAAGTTAATAATTTATCAAACTCAACTATTTAAAATTTACAAAATTTAAGTATAACTATAACTGTATTAGGGATCTGCCTTGGACTAACCAAATAAAGTTATTTAATAAGAGTTTAGAATTAATAAAACTCCAGCAAATTCAATTAACAAAATTTAAGTATGACTAATTTACCATCTTTCAAAAAATATGACTAATTTAACATCTTTAAAAAAAAACACAGAGAGATATTAGAAATTCAGAATTAGATTAAATTATAGATTAAATTCCTTAACATTATTTGATAGATAATGTCAACTAGTAGAAGTCAACAAATCATCAACCTCAACAATTCCAAATTAACAGAATTTAAATATACCATAGCTGAATTGAGGACCTGACAGAACCCAGCCTAATAAAGTTATCTAGTAAGAGTTTAGAATCGATAAAACAACGACAATTTCAATTAACAAAACTTAAATATGACTAATTTGAAATCTTTTAAAAAATCACAGAGAGATATTAGATATTCAGAATTAGATCAAATTACTGATTGAATTCCTTAAAAGATATTTGACAACTGTCATAACCTGAACAGATAATGTTAGCTAGTATGATTTAACAATTCATCAAACTCTACAATTTCGAATTAGCAGAATTAACTGCAACTTTAACTGTATTGAGGATCTGACGTAACGTAACCAAACAAAGTCATCTGTTAAGAGTTTAGAATTGATAATACTCCGACAATTTGAATTAACAGAATTTTAAATATGACTAGTTTGACAACTTTCAAAAATTCCCAGAGAGATATTATAAATTCAGAATTAAATTAATTGCAGATTGAATTCCTTAAAAGATATTTGATAACTGTCATTACTTGAACGGATAGTGTTAACTAGTAGAAGTTAATTATTTATTGAGCTCAACAATTCCAAATTTAAAAATTTAAATATAACTATAACTGTATTGAGAATCTGACATAACCTAGCCAAATAAAGTTATCAAGTGAGAGTTTAGTACTGATAAAACTCCGACAATTTAACAAAATTAAAATATGACTGATTTGACATCTTTCCAAAAATCACAGAGAGGTATTAAGATTCAGAATTAAATTAAATTACAGAGAAGTATAGCATGCACAATGATTGGAAGATCTTATACTTTGACCACATAGGGTTGCACAATGGAAAAAGCATAGAGAAATTAAAAGGGTTTAAAACGTCAATCATACTTTCCAGAGTGCTAGTGATTTACGAGGTCCTCCGAATTGATAAAGAGTTTAATCGAAAAGTGCTAGAGTAGTAATTAAGTCGAGAACCTTAACAATTTAAAATATTTATAAACTTTACCATTAGTGGGGAAGGCAGTGAGAAATCCAAAGGGATGAACGAAGAAATACCTTATCTGAGTTACTTGGGTTGAAAGTCCTCCTAGTGTACCGTGAGATTAACAAAATAAATACTTGGGAAATTAACTCAATTTAGGAGAGTTGGCAAACTATACGTTTTAAAATACTTAAATGGTAATAGAAAAAAGCAGGGAAAAATTCGGAGGGCTTAACGAGCTGTTAGTCAATTTATCAAACTCAATCAATTTCAAATTAACAGAAATTAAGTATAACTATAACTGTATTGAGGATCTGACATAACCTAAATAAGTAAAGTTATCTAGTAGGAGTTTAAGTTGATAAAACTCCGACAATTTCAATTAACAAAATTTAAGTATGACCAATTTGACGTCTTTCAAAAAATCCCATAGAAATATTAGAAATTCAGAGTTAAATTAAATTACAGAGGAATAACCCTCGTGAAAAGAAAGACCAACTTTAGATCACATTTAGACCAGTTCCAAACCACGTTTGGTCTTTTTCTGGTCTGTTACCTTTCAGTCTATACCTGCATCAATTTTAGGGCATTGGGATAGACACCACTCTCTCTGTTAAATAAGGATAGCTGTCTGTATCAACAGACTAGCTATACCTAAGTCCCAAAGAATCTGGGATGATTTATTATTATTTACGAGATCTAGAAGGCTTCAACCAGTTGCCGTTATATTTATGGAACTCTTTCCCTCCCTCCATCTCGTTATCTCTTTCTGTTGAAACTTACAAGAAAGAGCGCCTCCTTTACAATCTATGACTCGTGATGAGCCTAATAATGATGGGATATTGGGGGCTCAAACTGCCGGAACAAGAATATACCTGCCTATACTGTGATCTAAAGTTGGTCTATCTTTTCACGAGGGAACGCATGCCCAATGATTGGGAGGCCTTATAATTTGACGGCTTAGGGTGAAGAGTCCTTATGCTCCATTGCAATTTGAGCTGGCCGGTCTAGGGAGTTATTCAGGAATTCTTGGAGGGTTGAGTCAGTGTTTCGACTAAGTTCCAAAAGGCATGAAGCTGCCAGCCTCAGCGGATCTTCGCCTCTCTCGATAGATACCTTGCTAGTAGAGGGGATGGGGGAGCCAGAGGGGGAGTTCCCATCTCTCAGAGGGCTCCGTAGGGAGGGTCCCGGGGGAGAGTGAACTGGAGAACCTCTGCCTCCCGGGTGTAGATAGCCCATTTCGCCCAAGGCAGTCTCTGCCTCAAGGAACCCACAGTCGTTCCAGAACCTATACTTCATTATCTCAAATTCGTAGAGATAAATGGAACACAGCCTGGATGAGGACATATGTGCGCCCCCACAGTTAGCACAGCGCACCGGGGCAAGTTTATTAGGGCACTCATCGGTCTTGTGAAGCTCAGCGCAGAATTCACATGTCGGCCTGGAAGCCCTGCATTGATCAGAGCCATGCCGAAAACGCTGGCAAGAATAGCACCTTTTAGGGGGAGGGATGACTGGAGTGACGTTGTAGCCAAAACTAGACAAAAAGATGAGGCGCGGAACCTTTGAGCAGGCGAATACGAATTCAACCCGTTCGTCTAAGGTGTTGTCGGCCTTCGTTCGACGTCTAATTGAAAGGATTGAATTCCTGACCTCCTCTGTCGTTCTGCTCAAAATCTCCAGAGCAGAATATTTTAGTGGCACGCCATTTATGAATGCTTTTTTTGTAGATCAGGGAGGGGGGGATGTAAATCGTGTATCCCTGATCTTTTAAGACCTGGGAGGTAACCAAAGTGTTCGCATCCTCTCTTTGTTCGCAGATGATTTTTACGCGATTCTGTCCGTTTCGAAAAATCTGTCTAGGACCAGAGATAACCGACCTGATCTTATCGGCCAGAGCAAGGGGGTCATACTTTCCTACATTCCTGCCACCTGTTTGACACTCCAAGAAAACCATAAAAGGAGGGGAAGCATTCCTCGGGTATTGGGGTGAGACAGATTCAGGGGTAGACCATTTAATATGGCTCTCCGGATATTCTTGCATCAGAGAATTTCCTCTGACACTCTCTTGATTCGGGTGATCCCCGACACCAGCGTATTGCGATCGGGGTTCTGTCGAAGGCTCTTGAGGCTCCTTCAGAGAGGAGTGCATTAGAGGAGCGGTTCGATTGCTCTCAAAACTCTTATTCGCAAGGTCGAGCCGGCTCTCCTTGTGAGCAGCCGCCATGAGTGGGGAGGAACCAGGTCTCTTGAAATTACCCCGGTGTGAGGAAGCACCCTGATACCCTGAGAAGTCTCCACCGAAAGACGAAGACGGCACAACACCCTGGGCCCGCCCATGCGAGGGCCTGTGTGCTGATCCCCCTGCCTTCCGTGGGGAAGAGTCCGATTCCCGAACATTTCGCCTCCCGTCAGATCTGGGTGAGTTCATGACGTTGAGTAGCAAGAACCTGCAAAGGGATAAATTAGTCGAAATCGAAGTATAACGTGCTTAGAGTATCCCGCCTCTAGAACTAAATTAGTTGAAAATCCTCATAAATATCATGCCCACCTCCCAAATCAGTGCAAAAAGGAGAAGAAGAAAACACGCCTTGAAATAAGATAATTAGGGATCGTCAAACCGAACTGGGGATCCATGAGCGAGATAAGTTTAACTCGTCTCTGAATACACTCAAATAAAGTTAATAAATACCTATCAGTGTGTGAATTACAAGCGGGAATAAATAAGCAGTGGTCATGGTTAGCAAAATAAAAGTAAAAGCAAAATAAAGCAGGAATATGGTGTCGAATCAGGCCCGATCCAGGCGCAAAACAAAATAAAACGGAATCTAAAGGTCAGCGGGAAAAAGGAAAGTTGGTGAGCATAGAGGAAGCGGGTAGCAATATTCTATTTGAGTGGATTCAGAATGTGATTCATTTTCTTGACCTCTACAAGTGTTGACAGTTATGATGTTATGACCCTCAAACCATATTGGAACGGTTGGGCAGATTACGCCTTGAAAGTTCAAATAAGAAATGCTCCAATCTCCTCCTCACAATGTAAATGAAACAAGCAGACCAAAGCAGGAAAAACGAGTCACGCAGCTTCAGTTCAAATATATGAGTATAGAAACATTACCTCGTAAATTGGAATTATATCTAAAAGTTCAATTATACATCCTTTTGTAGTCAAAGTAGGTTATGTGAGGGTAAACAAATCACTAGACCATAGTTTCCACAGCTCAGATGAAAAAAAAATCCTCCTGACCTCAAGAATTGAGCAATTAGCAGAATATTTGACCACAATTAATCCTTATCACTTTGACACTTAAGAGATAGCGTGAATGTATATCACGCCTTGAGATTTCAGTTAACATAGGCACTAAGAAGACACAGAATATCCACGAAACAACCGTTCGAGTCCAAAGCTAGGGACCGAATCTAAACTGACATTCGAGTCGCAGTCGCCCGGCATCTCCCACCACCTCCCTAATCTTGCAGGATCGTACATAAGTATTGAGCACCTCGAGGTGCACCTCGAGGTTGTTGAATTTTCAACCTATTTATAGTTCTAGTTGGCATTTATTATTTGATCATGAATATTAGTTTTACAATTGCAATATAAAATTGGAGTTTAGTTAAGAAGGTTATTGCAAAGTTGATTACCATGGATCGAAGTTTACGCCCCTGGCGTAAACCTTTGTGATGCCATTTCAGTGCTTTTTGCCATGTTAGTGGTTTCCCTACAAAATTTGTAGTTTTTTTTCTTTATTTAGTAGGATAAAAAATTATATTTCAATGAGAATAAAAAAGCTTTGATCCAAAAAAAGAATCCTATTCCTAGAGAATCAAAATTGAAATTCGTTGTATCACGAAAAAAAGAAATTGTATATTTTTGTTATTGCATGATACAAATTTTAAAAAATATCAATTTGAACGAAATATGAACTTAGATTTTATTGAATTTTGTTTTTTAAGTAATGATAACAGAAAATTCAATTTCAAATTAAAAAAATAAAAAATAAAAATGTTCTAAAATTAATTCCTTAAACTGACATTTTTCATACGAAAAAATGAATAAAAATTTGTCATCAAATTTACGTCACTATATAATTTTATTTTAAGAATTCTTTAGCTAAATTTTTAAAAATATTTTTAAAAATATTTCTTCACCATAGAGTTTAATAAAGGTTTTTGTCAAATCTGCATCGTAAAAATCTTCAAAGAATGTATGATTAGTTATTTAACAACAATGTTTTAAATAATTTTGTAGTTTTACTCAGTGTGATGAAAAAAAAATTAGTTTTGCATAAATTTGTATATAATTTGATTAATTATAATAACATTTTGTATAATCTGTCAACTGCAGTATTAACCAAAGAGTAACTTTCAATTGTGCATTGCGTACCTACAAGAAATTGTAATTATTGCAGATATAATAAAATTTACTAATAAGGACTACCATTTTGTACAGAAACGTTCGAAACAATTGAATTATTTTCAATTTATTTGACCCTAAAGCCAAAAGTGAACATCAAAATTCTCAAAGAAAGTCACAAAATTAATACATTATATTTTTATACAATATATGCTAAATTTCCGACGAAAAACACTAATCTAACCTAAAGTTGTTCAAAATCCTAAGTTTAATTACTAAGTAAGAGGATTTTTATTTGAAATAACCGATTTCTGGTAAAAAGGGTTAACATAACCTTAAAATGTTATAAAATGGCTGATGCTATACCTACGGTAATTAACGTGAGTGAAGCTTCCGAAACTAAACCTACGTGAAAATGGACAAACGTACCGAAATACAACAATGGCGGCGCTAATGTTTGATTGCGCGAAATTCAAAAACAGAAATTAGAAATAATATTTCTAATTTCTGTATAATTTTTGGAAGTTTAAGTTGAGTCTGTTCATGAATATAAGTAATTTTTAGAATTGAAGTAAAAATTAAAGTCAGATTCTTTACTACAATTCTGTTCTAATTACACCAAAGCTAGCAAATGAGAAAGCATTGGTTTAATATGTATGATGTATAAATATTGAAGTAATAGATTATTTATTTCAGGTACGGGAGATACACCTTGGAATAGAAATGACGTAGACTGTTTTAAATAATTTTAAAGAAGTAATCGTCAACGTATGAAGTGATCAAGTAATTGCCAAAAAGGGACGAATCTATACTCTCGGGTGTACCTTCGAATAAAAAAGATATTGAGTGTCTGGACTTAAGTTTGTAGGCTGGAGACCTGGGGTAAACAACTGAAAAAATATTAAATAATAATATATTATAATATTGCCAGCTGTTTATATAAATTGTTTAGTGTATTTTAAATAATTTAATTATCGGAGGCATTCTCTGGAAAACAGGCCAGCCTGAAAAAAATAGAATAATTTTATTTTTTATTCAAAATATGGCTTTTTGTTGTAAATTTTCCAAGCTTTTGAATAGAAGAAATAGAATTTTGAAAAATAAAAAATTTAATGAAAAAGTTTGTAAAAAAAACTTATATTTTTCAAAAATTTTGTAATTATGCCCTTTTAGATTGTGAAAGAAGAAGTCTCAAAAATATAGTTGTTATGTCTCTTTTTAACTCATTTACATGTATAGCTCAAAAAAATACTCAAGAGATTTTGCATAACTCTTCTATTACAAATAATAAGTGGAAAATGTGTGGAAATGTTATCAATTGTAAATAATATTGAAATGTTTATTATCTTGCACTTTCCAGTAGAAAATAAGTTTTTATAGACGATGATAATGCTTCTAATTAACTAATGAATACTTGTATTAACGTTCTCAGCAATAATAGAAATACTAATAATAATAGTTTAATAAAATACCTATTCGAAAAAAGTAAATGTTAAGACGGGATGTATTAAATACATAGAAAAATAATGATCATATATGTTTATTTAAAAATCATATTTTATTTACAAAAAAATCTATTTTAAACAACATAGTTAAATTTGAACCCAAATAATAAAACTTTTAACACAAAAATACAGTTTTTGAACAAACTACATAAAGTCTGTAGCGGATAGTTGAATTTTAAACTGAAAAAGGTAATTCAACAAAAGTTTAACCAAAAATCGAAAGGTCCAATTTACAGTTGAAGAAGTTAATTTTTAACACAGAAAATGAATTTTCAAGAAAACAGTTAAATGTTCAACCAAAGCGACCAATTTTCAAATCCAAAAGACAATAGATTGCCGGATCTGATCTTCAAATTTTTTTTTAAATAATTTATTTTTCGTAATTCCAACCTTATAAAAAATATCATTCAGGGATCTCATTCCGTCCCCTTTTCCCCTCTAAATTTGAAAAATCCCTTCAAACACCTAAAATAGAGAATTTTCACCCAATATTCAACTTGTTCCACCATTTTCTACAAGGTTTCGATTCAACAAAAAATAGAATATTTACATTTTCTGTTAAAACAATTAATTTTCTACAAAAAAAAAAAACAAATTTTTAACCAAATAGTAGCTTTTTCAATTATATACAAACAAGAGAACTTAGCTTACAAGCAAAAATGAAACAGTTCAATTTTTAGTTTGAAAAATTAATTTTCAACACACAAGAAATAATCAATTTCTTTTAATGATTCTTAGAAATAGATTATATTAAATAATATTACCCTTTATATCTTTAACCTTTGCCCTCAGGTTTATTGTAGCTTTAAGATTCTAAGCTCTAAGGGTTCATGATAATTGTTTCGAATTTGTAACTGAGCTTAATTTAAATTTAATTGAAAATTTCACAAGGTGACAATGCCGGGAAAAGCCACAAACCCAGGCCGGCCGGCGCGGCGGGGACCCCCTGTGGAGCGACTACTCAAAAACAAATTGAGGTCTATAAATAAAAAAAGATTAGTTCTAAACCAAAATCAAAAACCTAATAGCGGACTTTTCCAAAAAAAAGGAATTAGCTTTCAACCAAAAGTAGATAAATTTATTTATTTTTAATGTAATATTGTAAAATTGTCCGATTTATAGTTGAACATGTAAAAAAAAAATCATTTAAATTTGAGAAAGATTTGATTAGATTAGACGATTTAAAATTGAAATGGTTGAATTAGAAAAAAGTACAATCAACATTTTGAAAAATAATATAATAATTTAAAAAATAATAGAGTTTTGAAGAGTAACCCCTCTGTCATGAACTTATAAGCATGCAGACAAATATGTCAAAGTCAAGGTGTTATATACTAACGATAACCAGTGTCAAGAAATAACTTTATTTGAATTTTTAAACTTTAACACATCACGTAAACCTGCGGTCTTCTTTGAAATTTGAACACATTTTGACAACACTAGCGCCGCCATCGATGCACTTCAGAACTTTTTACATGTCACGTAGGTTTAGTTTCGGAAGCTTCACTCACGTTAATTACCGTAGGAATAGCCACTTCGTTATAAAATTGTAAATCTTCTTTGAAACCTATATCAATATTTCCGATAAAAATCACTAGCCTAAAACCTATAATTAAACAAAAGTTTTAATCTTCTTTGAAATCAAATGATTTTTTATTAAAAATACCGATATTTCACTGAAAAGACCGATTTTTAGTTTATTAAACACCAACATAAACTGAAATGGTTAAAGGTCATGGTACATGTTCTTTGAAATCTAATAATTTTTTATTAACAATACTAATAATTCCCAACCCGATAAGAAGGCTTGAATAGAATAAGATGACAAATTTCTGATTCTAAGGTAAAAGCAGAGGTAATTCTATTATTTTTAATACCCGATTTTCCCTTTAGGCTTCAATGTACAAAAATAGAATACCCAGGGAAAAAGAAACGATTGAACTGGAGCGCCTTGAAATGTGTATCTTAAAATTCCAGATTGAGAAAGTGCATTTCAATTGTTTTTTTGACTCTTTGAATTGGTCAGCTATTAAATTTGCAAAGCCACATTCGGAAATGTACTCGTTCTATCGTTTCAAGGCGTTTTGTGAATAGGAGAACATAACCTCAAAAAACTAACTTAAGTTCAATTGGTGATTTACGATTCACAGAAGAAACGCATGAATCGTTTCAAGTTCTCAATGAAATGGAGTTTGAAGGATGTCGAAGTGAATGGTAAAGTGCAGATTCACTTTAACAGAAACGAATCTGCATCATACAATTGATGATTGATGAAGTCCGATGAATTGTATAATGCAGATTGCGCTCTTCATTACTGAATTGTAGTGAATCGGAATTGGGTGCGAGTAAATTTGAATATAGTAAAGTGCAAATTGGTCAGGAACTTAAATGAATTGGATTTTAAAGATTCAACAATGTCCATCATAAGAAACCTATTTTATAAATATTTAAATAAAATATTGAAATAAAACATATTTAAATAATTTAATATACATATTTAAATTGCAATAAAATTTACATACATCTGTGCAAATTATTCTACAATTAGATTGTAATTTCACGAGCAGTGTATTTTAAATTACAACGTATAACCTGGTAAATTTACCAATGTCGATCCGAAATTCACGATTTACCCCAATTTCACCCCATGGAACAGTATGAAATAAATGTAAAATTACTATGTCTGACGATGGAAATTATTCGATCAGCGTGACACGTAGTAAGTTTACGTCAGTGAATAAATTTAAATTTAACACTTTTTTTGGTAAAATTGCAGTATCTAGCATAATTTCACACATGGGTAGTAGTAGTAGTAGTAGTGCTTTATTTGTTTTAGAATCTTCTGATTCATACAAATAGGTTACAGTTCAATTCTAAAACTAACTGGTATTCTAATAAATAAAAATAAAAAATTAAATTAAAGGCTAATGGTAAACATTACCCTAGAGGATTTAAACCATGCTTATAAAGAAAGCAAATCCAAAGACATTTTACTATATAATTAATTATAATGCTTATTCGTGGAACTTACTAACAAACATAATCATTTTCTTGAGAGAATTTTTATCAGGGTTGTCTAGAATATTCAGCCAGGCATTCCTTATCTCACACAGATCCCTACTGTCGCTTATACATGAAAATCTTACAGTATTAAAAAATCGACATTCTACTAAAAGATGGTACACAGGTTGTGTATTAAGACTATTCCCGTAACAATAGATACAATAACCATCAACGTTCAAACTGCAGGTTTTATTCTTGATTATAAGTCTGGGAGTGAACTTATTTATTAACCTTAATTGTGCTATAATTCTGATGAAACCGAGTGGTGTTCTTGACAGAGTTAAATATTTCTGAGGTCCTTCTTGCAAGGTTAGTTGAGGATAAAGAATTAGAGCAGATGACGTGTGGGCTCTCTGTAAATCTTCTAGATATAAAATTTTGTCATAAGCTCCCAGATAACAATCGTGCGTCTCACATCACCCGCATTGTGTGATTATCATGCTGTGCGTGCGTGAGAGGGTTCATTTCGCCATCACGGGATGATAGTCACGTAGCTGCGAGCGTTATGACACGCATTTCGCTATCATATATGCCTTCACGAAATGCGTGCAAAATACAACGCACGTGTGAAGGCATCATACAGAAAACAATATTAATAGTATATATTATTGACTATTCAGGGTTTCGTAGCCCCCCCCCCCCCTGGCAAAAGAGTAGAAACGCCAACATTTTTTTTAAATAATTTTTTTTCCAACACATTTTTTTGTTCACAAATTTTTTTTCACATTTTTTTTCAAAATTTGTGTTTCAAAAAATTTTGTTCACAAAATTTTTTTTCAAACATTTTTTTCACAAGATTTTTTTTTTAAATTTATTTCCACAAAATTTTGTTTAAAACATTTTTTTGCACAACATTTTTTTTCAGAACATTTTTCTTCAAAAAAATTTAAAAGAAAATTTTTTGTCAACAAATTTTTTTATATTTTTTTTCCAAAAAAATGTCTCTGCTCCACTCTATGCAATATAAAATTAGTATTTTTCGTTACCACCTCCTAACAAGTTTTTCGGACGGGCGTTGCAAAAAATAGCGTGTAATACGCACTTGTTTCACAAATAACTGTTTCTTTAAAAAATTTTGTCTCAATTCAGAAAATAGTTTTTTCAATATTTTAAATAATACTTAATGAACCTATTAATAGGCTACAAGACCCTTTTTGAGAACTTTCATATGGGCACATGAAAGCTCAAAAGTATTAATTAAATGGAATCTGAACTTCTATTATTATGTAGTAATGAGTAATTATTATATCATAATATTATATTATGTAATACATACATAAGTATAAAGAAGATTTGTATATTATTAGAATTATTATCTTTTGTGATAAGGATATATTACTAAGTGCGTTTACGAATTTGAATGTAGCGCGCGCTCAACAAAATGAATAGGTAGTCAAATGGTGGCAGATCGGAGGCTGTTTGACCAACGAAGTTGAACGTTTCCCCCACCCGTGCACAACACCAGCTGACATGTTGACAATCTAAGCTGCATTACAAGAAAGGAGTTCGCCTTTTAATTAGCATTCTATGTTTGTTGTTCGTTCATTGTTTGAATAAGTTTTTTAAAACAAATACAGCATTTATTAAGAAGAAAAAACTTACAAATACGTTTTGGAAAGCTTGTACCAAGGCAAGACTTTTTTCCGTTTACACTTATTTTGTACAATTAACCATTCTCAAGTTTTAGCGTTATAAATAATTCTGTTTGTACTAAAACTTACATATTTGCAGATAGATATATCAGTAAAAAAATTGAGAAAAGGCAAATTGATTTTCAAAACACATACCCAGAAAGAAAAAAAAATTCGATCGAAATAAAACTTATTAATCTACAAATTTAAGAAAAAGGTTTTTAACAACTATTCGTGCAATATTTATATATTGTTGTTAAAAATACCGGGGTTTAAATTTGTTCATGAACAAAAGTTTTATTTCGATCGGAATTTTTTTTTCTTTTTCAGTACGTGTCTTGAAAATCAATTTGCCTTTTTTCGAATATTTTAAGTCAGATAAGTGCTGAGATATCTCTTTGGAAATATGTCAATTTTAATGCAAATATAATTGTTCATAGCACTATAATAATTTGAGAACGATGAATTCTACAAAAAAATAGTGTAAGCGGAAAAAAGTCGACTTGTCTTGGTTCAAACTTTCCAAAACATATTTTACAAAAAAATTTGTTTATAAATACTGTATTTATTGAAAAATCTTGTTTAAAGAATGATCGACCAACTTTTCGAAAATGCAATCACTTTTTGTTATTAGTTCTCTGATTAAAATTTAAAAAAAAATTATTTGATCTTCTTTTCTTACTTAATAATAAAATATTTATATAAATATAAATAATTTTATATTTATATGAATATTTTATTATTCTCTTATTATTATTTATTATTATTCATGATTCTATTATTTCTAATGAAAAATCACAATGTGCATGCGATATCGCACGCACGTCATGATGATCATAACATGCGTGCGATATGAACCTCAATTGATGACACATATGCGTGCGTATTCGCACGCATATGTGCGGATCGATCCGCATATATGCGTGCGATTACGCCATCATTTTGCAAGCATTTTGTTATCTGGGCTCTTATCCATGTCGATTTATTCTTTTGAAGAGAGGCAAGAGAAAGGAAATCCCAGTCGTCCTCAATCCCAATCTTTTCAAATATACTTATAACCAGGCGGGCCCAATTGTATTTCTCTAGGGTTGACAAATCATCTTTCAGTCTATCCAGTTCTCTTAATCTTAAATAACATTTCTTAGGATATCGATCGCAGGACATGTTTAGAATTTTTTCTATCCAATTGAGAATTGACCCAAAAACTCGAACTGCAAGGTGGGAGGCACCTGTTTCTAATCTAATAGCATATCCAGCAGTATTTTGTGGAACATGCAGGATTCTCTTATAAAAAGCGGTTTGAACTTTTTCTATAAAACATAAATACCTGAGACTCCAAATATGTGCGCCATACATTAAAACGCTGGATACAAGACTATCGAAAAGTCGAACAATAGGATTCCATGAATTAAGTTTTAATCTGTGAATCAGAGTAATCGTAGATCCTACAGCGAGGTTAGATTTACGAACAGCTTCATCTTTTGCCCCAACAAAAAGTGCAGATTGGGTGAATGGAGTGCCTAGGTAGATATAACTTTTGACAATATCAATCTCGCATGTTCCGTACATAAAAGGTGGGTATTTTTTATTATGTCCATGACCTCCCTTTCTGTAGATCACTATTCTTGTTTTGTCTATGTTGACTTCGAGCTCATTTATCCTACAGTAATCTAATAATTCTTCAAGAATCTTACGCATTACAACCAAAGAATCCGCAAAGAAAGCTAAATCGTCGGCGTACTTCAAGAGCAATATTTCCAACAAATGGTCTATAGATACACCTCTGATACCTCTGGCAAACATAAATTCTTGTAAATCAGCAATTAAAAATGTAAACATTGTTGGACTTAGAACCTCCCCCTGCATGACTCCTTTCGTTACATCTACCGATCCAGAGATGCCCTTATTTCCCTTGATTGCAATATTAGCTTTACAGTAGAAATCTGTTACTAATCTAATGAATTTTGACCCACAACCTTTCGACATTAATTTGTTCCATAGGATATTATGACTAACTGAGGGAAACGCTGCTTTGAAATCAACATAGAGTACAACAAGTTTGCCTCCGTTCAGTCTCAGACGATTTTGAATCATTGCGTTAAGGGTAAATATCTGATCCGTGCAACCTCTCCCCCTCCTGAAACCTGCCTGCCACTCTGGAAGGAGTTGCATGTCTTCAGCCCAAGCTGTCAGCCTTTTGGAAAGAATCTGCGTAAATATCTTTGTAATTCAGTTAACTAAGGCAATGAGGCGGTAGTTAAAAGGATCAGTGACATCCCCTTTTTTGTGTATCATTCTAACAAGGGAGGTTAGGTTGGTGTCTGACGCCGATTTTTTTGTAACTTTGCAGGTGTAAAGAGGATCCCAGACTATAAGAAAAAAAAAAATTTTTTTGGGCAATCGTTCGCCATATGACACATAGTTTAAGATTTTGGACTTTGTTGCTGCAAACATCTAGTTATCCTACATTATGTGCCATCCACCCCTTTAGCATTATCAATAAATAAAAAATTTAGTTATTAATATGACATTTTTGTAAGTAATGGATTAAAATATTTAGCTTGGACAATCAATAATGATATAACTAATTATTTGTTAATGATGGCACATGTTCTTATATTAATAAACCCTTGTTATGTGAAAACTACCCCTCAAAATTTGTTCATGTTTTGTTTAGCAGGCGATTTTAATGACAATACATATATAACAGAACTGTTTAAAGAATTTTTATTTAGGTTCAGGCACGTACATATTTCCATTGAAAATTGTACACACATGCACGTACCCTTTCGCATATCGTCCCTCTAACCCTTATCGCTCTAGGCTTTCGACTTACAATATATCTTCTACGAAATAAAAAATAAATGTGTGATATGATGAGTGTGTGTTAATTTGACCATTTGCAAAGTTGTGCATAAAATTCTAATCTAATTCTAATTTTAATCTAAAATTGTTTTAAATAACGAAAGATTAGTTAAAAAGAAACAGTATTATTCGATTTTTAAGGCACGAAGTTTTCACAGTAATGATATTCTTCGAAGAAGTGTTTTAAGGTAGTTTCCGAGTCCCACACACGTACAAATATTGGAGTCCCGTGGGGCGCCTGTCGTTGTATGCTGTATTGAAAAAATTGCATGGTCCCGCATACTCAATATTTTATTGCGCTCCCGGCTTAGAATTCGTAGTGTGTGTATACGTATAGTCACCAATCCTTTGTGAGCGGCAGATTCGTAGATCGTGAAACGTCGAAATTTAAAACTAACCATCGCTGACCAACTGTGTGTAAACGTGTGTATGAGTGTATCAAGATCCTGCAGCAAGCAAGCAGGAGAGAGGGGACAGTGTTGCCGGATCGTGAATCTTTGACGTTTATGCGTTTGAAAGTAATTAAAATTTCAATGTTTTTCATTCGATTATTTAGAAAAGTACGTGGTGAAGGGATTTTATTATTTTTCTGACATATTTGTATTTTCAAGCAGCGCAAGTAGACATATTCTTTTAATTTCTCTACCAGAGCATTTTATTACTACAAATTAAAATATGGAGAGTACTTGTGCATTGCCCATGCATTCTGTGTTAAAGCAGTCATCTTTAACATTAATCATCTTGACATCAGTGTGGTAGAAAAATTTGAAATTAATTTAGCATGTAAAAAACATTCTACTTGAAATAGAAGCTCAACTTTAAACAATTCTACCAGAGATCGATTTTTTCGGAAACCACCTTAAGCACAATCTCTTCTTGCACCATGCACATGTTATTACTGCAACATCACCGCAAATATCACAAAAAGGTTCAATATCTTCCTTGAAACAAAAGTCTACAGGGTTATCAAAATATGGAGGTCTATTTTCTATATATCCGCTTTTATACCAAGAATATTTGAATACGTTAATAAATCTAGGTGAAGAAAATTGATTATGTGTGAGGGACTGTAATTTTATAATGTTATTTCTAATATGCAAGTTAATATCAGACCTCAA